>JBAPLH010001956.1:0-39040 GCA_037897445.1 Ceriops zippeliana | reverse complement strand
AAAGTAGATCATGAACATCATTGATTGATTGTGTTGAATGAATTGTATAGACATGGACATTTTCTTCTTGATGAATAGAGTTGTTAATATGGAGTAAAAAAGATAATTTCATGGTTATTGCAATAAAAATAGTGCTTGTAACAACAAAAGGAGCCTGTTAGCAATAAACTGAATAGAAAGACTCATTATTTAGGAAATATGCCACTTCACATTAGTAGGAAATGCAAATTAAGATGAATGACTCCTTTGGGTGATTGAACTAAACACACATTTATATTTTCAAATAGTGCATGGACATATTTGTTTTAATTAATATATACTATGTAATTTAGTCATAAATGTTAATCTCATGATCATTATGTCAAAAAGGTGTGTTTGGATCCAAAAGACAAGTGTTCCAAACTAGAAATGTTCTGAGGGATTCTTTATTTTGAAATTCAACCAATTAACATCAATAAGAAACCCCTAATGAAGATCATGAACCCCATTGTTTGATTGTATTGATATGAATTGTATAGATATGGACATTTTCTTCTTGATGAAATAGAGTTGTTAATATAAGGAGACAAAAGATAATTTTCATGGTTATTGCAATAAAAATAGTGCTTGTAAACAACAAAAGGAGCATGTTAGCAATAAGTGAAAAGAAAGACTCATTATTTAGGAAATATGCCACTTCACATTAGTAGGAAATGCAAATTAAGATGAATGACTCCTTTGGGTGGTTGAACTAAACACATTTATATTTTAAATAGTGCATGGACATATTTGTTTTAATTAATATACTATGTAATTTAGTCATAAATGTTAATCTCATGATCATTGTGTCAAAAAGTGTGTTTGGGTCCAAAAGAGAAGTGTTCCAAACCAGAAATGTTTTGAGGGAATTGTTTATTTTGGAATTCAACCAATTAACATCAATAGGAAACCCCAAAGTAGATCATGAACCCCATTGATTGATTGTGTTGAATGAATTGTATAGACATGGACATTTTCTTCTTGATGAATAGAGTTGTTAATATGGAGTAAAAAAAGATAATTTCATGGTTATTGCAATAAAAATAGTGCTTTGTAACAACAAAAGGAGCCTGTTAGCAATAACTGAATAGAAAGACTCATTATTTAGGAAATATGCCACTTCACATTAGTAGGAAATGCAAATTAAGATGAATGACTCCTTTGGGTGATTGAACTAAACACATTTATATTTTTAAATAGTGCATGGACATATTTGTTTTAATTAATATACTATGTAATTTAGTCATAAATGTTAATCTCATGATCATTATGTCAAAAAGGTGTGTTTGGATCCAAAAGAGAAGTCTTCCAAACTAGAAATGTTCTGAGGATTTCTTTATTTTGAAATTCAACCAATTAACATCAATAAGAAACCCCAAAGTAGATCATGAACCCCATTGTTTGATTGTATTGAATGAATTGTATAGATATGGACATTTTCTTCTTGATGAATAATAGAGTTGTTAATAAGGAGACAAAAGATAATTTCATGGTTATTGCAATAAAAATAGTGCTTGTAACAAACAAAAGGAGCATGTTAGCAATAAGTGAAAAGAAAGACTCATTATTTAGGAAATATGCCACTTCACATTAGTAGGAAATGCAAATTAAGATGAATGACTCCTTTGGGTGGTTGAACTAAACACATTTATATTTTAAATAGTGCATGGACATATTTGTTTTAATTAATATACTATGTAATTTAGTCATAAATGTTAATCTCATGATCATTGTGTCAAAAAGTGTGTTTGGGTCCAAAAGAGAAGTGTTCCAAACCAGAAATGTTTTGAGGAATTGTTTATTTTGGAATTCAACCAATTAACATCAATAGGAAACCCCAAAGTAGATCATGAACCCCATTGATTGATTGATTGTGTTGAATGAATTGTATAGACATGGACATTTTCTTCTTGATGAATAGAGTTGTTAATATGGAGTAAAAAAGATAATTTCATGGTTATTGCAATAAAAATAGTGCTTGTAACAACAAAAGGAGCCTGTTAGCAATAACTGAAAAGAAAGACTCATTATTTAGGAAATATGCCACTTCACATTAGTAGGAAATGCAAATTAAGATGAATGACTCCTTTGGGTGGTTGAACTAAACACATTTATATTTTAAATAGTGCATGGACATATTTGTTTTAATTAATATACTATGTAATTTAGTCATAAATGTTAATCTCATGATCATTGTGTCAAAAAGTGTTTTTGGGTCCAAAAGAGAAGTGTTCCAAACCAGAAATGTTTTGAGGGATTGTTTATTTTGGAATTCAACCAATTAACATCAATAGGAAACCCCAAAGTAGATCATGAACATCATTGATTGATTGTGTTGAATGAATTGTATAGACATGGACATTTTCTTCTTGATGAATAGAGTTGTTAATATGGAGTAAAAAAGATAATTTCATGGTTATTGCAATAAAAATAGTGCTTGTAACAACAAAAGGAGCCTGTTAGCAATAACTGAATAGAAAGACTCATTATTTAGAAAATATGCCACTTCACATTAGTAGGAAATGCAAATTAAGATGAATGACTCCTTTGGGTGATTGAACTAAACACATTTATATTTTCAATAGTGCATGGACATATTTGTTTTAATTAATATACTATGTAATTTAGTCATAAATGTTAATCTCATGATCATTATGTCAAAAGGTGTGTTTGGAACCAAAAGACAAGTCTTCCAAACTAGAAATGTTCTGAGGGATTCTTTATTTTGAAATTCAACCAATTAACATCAATAAGAAACCCTAATGAAGATCATGAACCCCATTGTTTGATTGTATTGAATGAATTGTATAGATATGGACATTTTCTTCTTGATGAATAGAGTTGTTAATAAGGAGACAAAAGATAATTTTATGGTTATTGCAATAAAAATAGTGCTTGTAACAACAAAAGGAGCATGTTAGCAATAAGTGAAAAGAAAGACTCATTATTTAGGAAATATGCCACTTCACATTAGTAGGAAATGCAAATTAAGATGAATGACTCCTTTGGGTGGTTGAACTAAACACATTTATATTTTAAATAGTGCATGGACATATTTGTTTTAATTAATATACTATGTAATTTAGTCATAAATGTTAATCTCATGATCATTGTGTCAAAAAGTGTGTTTTTGGGTCCAAAAGAGAAGTGTTCCAAACCAGAAATGTTTTGAGGAATTGTTTATTTTGGAATTCAACCAATCAACATCAATAGGAAACCCCAAAGTAGATCATGAACCCCATTGATTGATTGTGTTGAATGAATTGTATAGACATGGACATTTTCTTCTTGATGAATAGAGTTGTTAATATGGAGTAAAAAAGATAATTTTCATGGTTATTGCAATAAAAATAGTGTGCTTGTAACAACAAAAGGAGCCTGTTAGCAATAACTGAAAAGAAAGACTCATTATTTAGGAAATATGCCACTTCACATTAGTAGGAAATGCAAATTAAGATGAATGACTCCTTTGGGTGGTTGAACTAAACACATTTATATTTTAAATAGTGCATGGACATATTTGTTTTAATTAATATACTATGTACTATGTAATTTTAGTCATAAATGTTAATCTCATGATCATTGTGTCAAAAAAGTGTGTTTTTGGGTCCAAAAGAGAAGTGTTCCAAACCAGAAATGTTTTGAGGGATTGTTTATTTTTGGAATTCAACCAATTAACATCAATAGGAAACCCCAAAGTAGATCATGAATCCCATTGATTGATTGTGTTGAATGAATTGTATAGACATGGACATTTTCTTCTTGATGAATAGAGTTGTTAATATGGAGTAAAAAAGATAATTTCATGGTTATTGCAATAAAAATAGTGCTTGTAACAACAAAAGGAGCCTGTTAGCAATAACTGAAAAGAAAGACTCATTATTTAGGAAATATGCCACTTCACATTAGTAGGAAATGCAAATTAAGATGAATGACTCCTTTGGGTGGTTGAACTAAACACATTTATATTTTCAATAGTGCATGGACATATTTGTTTTAATTAATATACTATGTAATTTAGTCATAAATGTTAATCTCATGATCCTTATGTCAAAAGGTGTGTTTGGAACCAAAAGACAAGTCTTCCAAACTAGAAATGTTCTGAGGGATTCTTTATTTTGAAATTCAACCAATTAACATCAATAAGAAACCCTAATGAAGATCATGAACCCCATTGTTTGATTGTATTGAATGAATTGTAAAGATATGGACATTTTCTTCTTGATGAATAGAGTTGTTAATAAGGAGACAAAAGATAATTTCATGGTTATTGCAATAAAAATAGTGCTTGTAACAACGAAAGGAGCATGTTAGCAATAAGTGAAAAGAAAGACTCATTATTTAGGAAATATGCCACTTCACATTAGTAGGAAATGCAAATTAAGATGAATGACTCCTTTGGGTGGTTGAACTAAAAACATTTATATTTTAAATAGTGCATGGACATATTTGTTTTAATTAATATACTATGTAATTTAGTCATAAATGTTAATCTCATGATCATTGTGTCAAAAAGTGTGTTTGGGTCCAAAAGAGAAGTGTTCCAAACCAGAAATGTTTTGAGGAATTGTTTATTTTGGAATTCAACCAATCAACATCAATAGGAAACCCCAAAGTAGATCATGAACCCCATTGATTGATTGTGTTGAATGAATTGTATAGACATGGACATTTTCTTCTTGATGAATAGAGTTGTTAATATGGAGTAAAAAAGATAATTTCATGGTTATTGCAATAAAAATAGTGCTTGTAAACAACAAAAGGAGCCTGTTAGCAATAACTGAAAAGAAAGACTCATTATTTAGGAAATATGCCACTTCACATTAGTAGGAAATGCAAATTAAGATGAATGACTCCTTTGGGTGGTTGAACTAAACACATTTATATTTTAAATAGTGCATGGACATATTTGTTTTAATTAATATACTATGTAATTTAGTCATAAATGTTAATCTCATGATCATTGTGTCAAAAAGTGTTTTTGGGTCCAAAAGAGAAGTGTTCCAAACCAGAAATGTTTTGAGGGATTGTTTATTTTGGAAATTCAACCAATTAACATCAATAGGAAACCCCAAAGTAGATCATGAACCCCATTGATTGATTGTGTTGAATGAATTGTATAGACATGGACATTTTCTTCTTGATGATGAATAGAGTTGTTAATATGGAGTAAAAAAGATAATTTCATGGTTATTGCAATAAAAATAGTGCTTGTAACAACAAAAGGAGCCTGTTAGCAATAACTGAAAAGAAAGACTCATTATTTAGGAAATATGCCACTTCACATTAGTAGGAAATGCAAATTAAGATGAATGACTCCTTTGGGTGATTGAACTAAACACATTTATATTTTCAATAGTGCATGGACATATTTGTTTTAATTAATATACTATGTAATTTAGTCATAAATGTTAATCTCATGATCATTATGTCAAAAGGTGTGTTTTGGATCCAAAAGACAAGTCTTCCAAACTAGAAATGTTCTGAGGGATTCTTTATTTTGAAATTCAACCAATTAACATCAATAAGAAACCCTAATGAAGATCATGAACCCCATTGTTTGATTGTATTGAATGAATTGTAAAGATATGGACATTTTCTTCTTGATGAATAGAGTTGTTAATAAGGAGACAAAAAATATAATTTCATGGTTATTGCAATAAAAATAGTGCTTGTAACAACAAAAGGAGCATGTTAGCAATAAGTGAAAAGAAAGACTCATTATTTAGGAAATATGCCACTTCACATTAGTAGGAAATGCAAATTAAGATGAATGACTCCTTTGGGTGGTTGAACTAAACACATTTATATTTTAAATAGTGCATGGACATATTTGTTTTTTAATTAATATACTATGTAATTTAGTCATAAATGTTAATCTCATGATCATTGTGTCAAAAAGTGTGTTTGGGTCCAAAAGAGAAGTGTTCCAAACCAGAAATGTTTTGAGGAATTGTTTATTTTGGAATTCAACCAATCAACATCAATAGGAAACCCCAAAGTAGATCATGAACCCCATTGATTGATTGTGTTGAATGAATTGTATAGACATGGACATTTTCTTCTTGATGAATAGAGTTGTTAATATGGAGTAAAAAAGATAATTTCATGGTTATTGCAATAAAAATAGTGCTTGTAACAACAAAAGGAGCCTGTTAGCAATAACTGAAAAGAAAGACTCATTATTTAGGAAATATGCCACTTCACATTAGTAGGAAATGCAAATTAAGATGAATGACTCCTTTGGGTGGTTGAACTAAACACATTTATATTTTAAATAGTGCATGGACATATTTGTTTTAATTAATATACTATGTAATTTAGTCATAAATGTTAATCTCATGATCATTGTGTCAAAAAGTGTTTTTGGGTCCAAAAGAGAAGTGTTCCAAACCAGAAATGTTTTGAGGGATTGTTTATTTTGGAATTCAACCAATTAACATCAATAGGAAACCCCAAAGTAGATCATGAACATCATTGATTGATTGTGTTGAATGAATTGTATAGACATGGACATTTTCTTCTTGATGAATAGAGTTGTTAATATGGAGTAAAAAAGATAATTTCATGGTTATTGCAATAAAAATAGTGCTTGTAACAACAAAAGGAGCCTGTTAGCAATAACTGAATAGAAAGACTCATTATTTAGGAAATATGCCACTTCACATTAGTAGGAAATGCAAATTAAGATGAATGACTCCTTTGGGTGATTGAACTAAACACATTTATATTTTCAATAGTGCATGGACATATTTGTTTTAATTAATATACTATGTAATTTAGTCATAAATGTTAATCTCATGATCATTATGTCAAAAGGTGTGTTTGGAACCAAAAGACAAGTCTTCCAAACTAGAAATGTTCTGAGGGATTCTTTATTTTGAAATTCAACCAATTAACATCAATAAGAAACCCCCTAATGAAGATCATGAACCCCATTGTTTGATTGTATTGAATGAATTGTATAGATATGGACATTTTCTTCTTGATGAATAGAGTTGTTAATAAGGAGGAGACAAAAGATAATTTCATGGTTATTGCAAAAAATAGTGCTTGTAACAACAAAAGGAGCATGTTAGCAATAAGTGAAAAGAAAGACTCATTATTTAGGAAATATGCCACTTCACATTAGTAGGAAATGCAAATTAAGATGAATGACTCCTTTGGGTGGTTGAACTAAACACATTTATATTTTAAATAGTGCATGGACATATTTGTTTTAATTAAATATACTATGTAATTTAGTCATAAATGTTAATCTCATGATCATTGTGTCAAAAAGTGTGTTTTTGGGTCCAAAAGAGAAAGTGTTCCAAACCAGAAATGTTTTGAGGAATTGTTTATTTTGGAATTCAACCAATCAACATCAATAGGAAACCCCAAAGTAGATCATGAACCCCATTTGATTGATTGTGTTGAATGAATTGTATAGACATGGACATTTTCTTCTTGATGAATAGAGTTGTTAATATGGAGTAAAAAAGATAATTTCATGGTTATTGCAATAAAAATAGTGCTTGTAACAACAAAAGGAGCCTGTTAGCAATAACTGAAAAGAAAGACTCATTATTTAGGAAATATGCCACTTCACATTAGTAGGAAATGCAAATTAAGATGAATGACTCCTTTGGGTGGTTGAACTAAACACATTTATATTTTAAATAGTGCATGGACATATTTGTTTTAATTAATATACTATGTAATTTAGTCATAAATGTTAATCTCATGATCATTGTGTCAAAAAGTGTTTTTGGGTCCAAAAGAGAAGTGTTCCAAACCAGAAATGTTTTGAGGGATTGTTTATTTTGGAATTCAACCAATTAACATCAATAGGAAACCCCAAAGTAGATCATGAACCCCATTGATTGATTGTGTTGAATGAATTGTATAGACATGGACATTTTCTTCTTGATGAATAGAGTTGTTAATATGGAGTAAAAAAGATAATTTCATGGTTATTGCAATAAAAATAGTGCTTGTAACAACAAAAGGAGCCTGTTAGCAATAACTGAAAAGAAAGACTCATTATTTAGGAAATATGCCACTTCACATTAGTAGGAAATGCAAATTAAGATGAATGACTCCTTTGGGTGATTGAACTAAACACATTTATATTTTTCAATAGTGCATGGACATATTTGTTTTAATTAATATACTATGTAATTTAGTCATAAATGTTAATCTCATGATCATTATGTCAAAAAGGTGTGTTTGGAACCAAAAGACAAGTCTTCCAAACTAGAAATGTTCTGAGGGATTCTTTATTTTGAAATTCAACCAATTAACATCAATAAGAAACCCTAATGAAGATCATGAACCCCATTGTTTGATTGTATTGAATGAATTGTATAGATATGGACATTTTCTTCTTGATGAATAGAGTTGTTAATAAGGAGACAAAAAATAATTTTCATGGTTATTGCAATAAAAATAGTGCTTGTAACAACAAAAGGAGCATGTTAGCAATAAGTGAAAAGAAAGACTCATTATTTAGGAAATATGCCACTTTTCACATTAGTAGGAAATGCAAATTAAGATGAATGACTCCTTTGGGTGGTTGAACTAAACACATTTATATTTTTAATAGTGCATGGACATATTTGTTTTAATTAATATACTATGTAATTTAGTCATAAATGTTAATCTCATGATCATTGTGTCAAAAAGTGTGTTTGGGTCCAAAAGAGAAGTGTTCCAAACCAGAAATGTTTTGAGGAATTGTTTATTTTGGAATTCAACCAATCAACATCAATAGGAAACCCCAAAGTAGATCATGAACCCCATTGATTGATTGTGTTGAATGAATTGTATAGACATGGACATTTTCTTCTTGATGAATAGAGTTGTTAATATGGAGTAAAAAAGATAATTTCATGGTTATTGCAATAAAAATAGTGCTTGTAACAACAAAAGGAGCCTGTTAGCAATAACTGAAAAGAAAGACTCATTATTTAGGAAATATGCCACTTCACATTAGTAGGAAATGCAAATTAAGATGAATGACTCCTTTGGGTGGTTGAACTAAACACATTTATATTTTAAATAGTGCATGGACATATTTGTTTTAATTAATATACTATGTAATTTAGTCATAAATGTTAATCTCATGATCATTGTGTCAAAAAGTGTTTTTGGGTCCAAAAGAGAAGTGTTCCAAACCAGAAATGTTTTGAGGGATTGTTTATTTTGGAAATTCAACCAATTAACATCAATAGGAAAACCCCAAAGTAGATCATGAACCCCATTGATTGATTGTGTTGAATGAATTGTATAGACATGGACATTTTCTTCTTTGATGAATAGAGTTGTTAATATGGAGTAAAAAAGATAATTTCATGGTTATTGCAATAAAAAAAAGTGCTTGTAACAACAAAAGGAGCCTGTTAGCAATAACTGAAAAGAAAGACTCATTATTTAGGAAATATGCCACTTCACATTAGTAGGAAATGCAAATTAAGATGAATGACTCCTTTGGGTGATTGAACTAAACACATTTATATTTTTTCAATAGTGCATGGACATATTTGTTTTAATTAATATACTATGTAATTTAGTCATAAATGTTAATCTCATGATCATTATGTCAAAAAGTGTGTTTGGAACCAAAAGACAAGTCTTCCAAACTAGAAATGTTTGAGGGATTCTTTATTTTGAAATTCAACCAATTAACATCAATAAGAAACCCTAATGAAGATCATGAACCCCATTGTTTGATTGTATTGAATGAATTGTATAGATATGGACATTTTCTTCTTGATGAATAGAGTTGTTAATAAGGAGACAAAAGATAATTTCATGGTTATTGCAATAAAAATAGTGCTTGTAACAACAAAAGGAGCATGTTAGCAATAAGTGAAAAGAAAGACTCATTATTTAGGAAATATGCCACTTCACATTAGTAGGAAATGCAAATTAAGATGAATGACTCCTTTGGGTGGTTGAACTAAACACATTTATATTTTAAATAGTGCATGGACATATTTGTTTTAATTAATATACTATGTAATTTAGTCATAAATGTTAATCTCATGATCATTGTGTCAAAAAGTGTGTTTGGGTCCAAAAGAGAAGTGTTCCAAACCAGAAATGTTTTGAGGAATTGTTTATTTTGGAATTCAACCAATCAACATCAATAGGAAACCCCAAAGTAGATCATGAACCCCATTGATTGATTGTGTTGAATGAATTGTATAGACATGGACATTTTCTTCTTGATGAATAGAGTTGTTAATAATATGGAGTAAAAAAGATATAATTTCATGGTTATTGCAATAAAAATAGTGCTTGTAACAACAAAAGGAGCCTGTTAGCAATAACTGAAAAGAAAGACTCATTATTTAGGAAATATGCCACTTCACATTAGTAGGAAATGCAAATTAAGATGAATGACTCCTTTGGGTGGTTGAACTAAACACATTTATATTTTAAATAGTGCATGGACATATTTGTTTTAATTAATATACTATGTAATTTAGTCATAAATGTTAATCTCATGATCATTGTGTGTCAAAAGGTGTGTTTGGGTCCAAAAGAGAAGTGTTCCAAACTAGAAATGTTTTGAGGGATTGTTTATTTTGGAATTCAACCAATTAACATCAATAGGAAACCCCAAAGAAGATCATGAACCCCATTGATTGATTGTGTTGAATGAATTGTATAGACATGGACATTTTCTTCTTGATGAATAGAGTTGTTAATAAGGAGTAAAAAAGATAATTTCATGGTTATTGCAATAAAAATAGTGCTTTTGTAACAACAAAAGGAGCCTGTTAGCAATAACTGAAAAGAAAGACTCATTATTTAGGAAATATGCCACTTCACATTAGTAGGAAATGCAAATTAAGATGAATGACTCCCTTTGGGTGGTTGAACTAAACACATTTATATTTTAAATAGTGCATGGACATATTTGTTTTAATTAATATACTATGTAATTTAGTCATAAATGTTAATCTCATGATCATTGTGTCAAAAAGTGTGTTTGGGTCCAAAAGAGAAGTGTTCCAAACCAGGAAATGTTTTGAGGAATTGTTTATTTTGGAATTCAACCAATTAACATCAATAGGAAACCCCAAAGTAGATCATGAATCCCATTGATTGATTGTGTTGAATGAATTGTATAGACATGGACATTTTCTTCTTGATGAATAGAGTTGTTAATATGGAGTAAAAAAGATAATTTCATGGTTATTGCAATAAAAATAGTGCTTGTAAACAACAAAAGGAGCCTGTTAGCAATAACTGAAAAGAAAGACTCATTATTTAGGAAATATGCCACTTCACATTAGTAGGAAATGCAAATTAAGATGAATGACTCCTTTGGGTGATTGAACTAAAAACACATTTATATTTTTTCAATAGTGCATGGACATATTTGTTTTAATTAATATACTATGTAATTTAGTCATAAATGTTAATCTCATGATCATTATGTCAAAAGGTGTGTTTGGGTCCAAAAGAGAAGTGTTCCAAACTAGAAATGTTTTGAGGGATTCTTTATTTTGAAATTCAACCAATTAACATCAATAAGAAACCCCAAATGAAGATCATGAACCCCATTGTTTGATTGTGTTTGAATGAATTGTATAGATATGGACATTTTCTTCTTGATGAATAGAGTTGTTAATAAGGAGACAAAAGATAATTTCATGGTTATTGCAATAAAAAATAGTGCTTGTAACAACAAAAGGAGCATGTTAGCAATAAGTGAAAAGAAAGACTCATTATTTAGGAAATATGCCACTTCACATTAGTAGGAAATGCAAATTAAGATGAATGACTCCTTTGGGTGGTTGAACTAAACACATTTATATTTTTAAATAGTGCATGGACATATTTGTTTTAATTAATATACTATGTAATTTAGTCATAAATGTTAATCTCATGATCATTGTGTCAAAAAGTGTGTTTGGGTCCAAAAGAGAAGTGTTCCAAACCAGAAATGTTTTGAGGGATTGTTTATTTTGGAATTCAACCAATTAACATCAATAGGAAACCCCAAAAGTAGATCATGAACCCCATTGATTGATTGTGTTGAATGAATTGTATAGACATGGACATTTTCTTCTTCTTGATGAATAGAGTTGTTAATATGGAGTAAAAAAGATAATTTCATGGTTATTGCAATAAAAATAGTGCTTGTAACAACAAAAGGAGCCTGTTAGCAATAACTGAAAAGAAAGACTCATTATTTAGGAAATATGCCACTTCACATTAGTAGGAAATGCAAATTAAGATGAATGACTCCTTTGGGTGGTTGAACTAAACACATTTATATTTTTAAATAGTGCATGGACATATTTGTTTTAATTAATATATACTATGTAATTTAGTCATAAATGTTAATCTCATGATCATTTATGTCAAAAGGTGTGTTTGGAACCAAAAGACAAGTCTTCCAAACTAGAAATGTTCTGAGGGATTCTTTATTTTGAAATTCAACCAATTAACATCAATAAGAAACCCTAATGAAGATCATGAACCCCATTGTTTGATTGTATTGAATGAATTGTATAGATATGGACATTTTCTTCTTGATGAATAGAGTTGTTAATAAGGAGACAAAAGATAATTTCATGGTTATTGCAATAAAAATAGTGCTTGTAAACAACAAAAGGAGCATGTTAGCAATAAGTGAAAAGAAAGACTCATTATTTAGGAAATATGCCACTTCACATTAGTAGGAAATGCAAATTAAGATGAATGACTCCTTTGGGTGGTTGAACTAAACACATTTATATTTTAAATAGTGCATGGACATATTTGTTTTTAATTAATATACTATGTAATTTAGTCATAAATGTTAATCTCATGATCATTGTGTCAAAAAGTGTGTTTTTGGGTCCAAAAGAGAAGTGTTCCAAACCAGAAATGTTTTGAGGGATTGTTTATTTTGGAATTCAACCAATTAACATCAATAGGAAACCCCAAAGTAGATCATGAACCCCATTGATTGATTGTGTTGAATGAATTGTATAGACATGGACATTTTCTTCTTGATGAATAGAGTTGTTAATATGGAGTAAAAAAGATAATTTCATGGTTATTGCAATAAAAATAGTGCTTGTAACAACAAAAGGAGCCTGTTAGCAATAACTGAAAAGAAAGACTCATTATTTAGGAAATATGCCACTTCACATTAGTAGGAAATGCAAATTAAGATGAATGACTCCTTTGGGTGATTGAACTAAACACATTTATATTTTTAAATAGTGCATGGACATATTTGTTTTTAATTAATATACTATGTAATTTAGTCATAAATGTTAATCTCATGATCATTATGTCAAAAAGGTGTGTTTGGAACCAAAAGACAAGTCTTCCAAACTAGAAATGTTCTGAGGGATTCTTTATTTTGAAATTCAACCAATTAACATCAATAAGAAACCCCAAATGAAGATCATGAACCCCATTGTTTGATTGTATTGAATGAATTGTATAGATATGGACATTTTCTTTTTGATGAATAGAGTTGTTAATAAGGAGACAAAAGATAATTTTCATGGTTATTGCAATAAAAAATAGTGCTTGTAACAACAAAAGGAGCATGTTAGCAATAAGTGAAAAGAAAGACTCATTATTTAGGAAATATGCCACTTCACATTAGTAGGAAAAAAAATTAAGATGAATGACTCCTTTGGGTGGTTGAACTAAACACATTTATATTTTTAAATAGTGCATGGACATATTTGTTTTAATTAATATACTATGTAATTTAGTCATAAATGTTAATCTCATGATCATTGTGTCAAAAAGTGTTTTTGGGTCCAAAAGAGAAGTGTTCCAAACCAGAAATGTTTTGAGGGATTGTTTATTTTGGAATTCAACCAATTAACATCAATAGGAAACCCCAAAGTAGATCATGAACCCCATTGATTGATTGTGTTGAATGAATTGTATAGACATGGACATTTTCTTCTTGATGAATAGAGTTGTTAATATGGAGTAAAAAAGATAATTTCATGGTTATTGCAATAAAAATAGTGCTTGTAACAACAAAAGGAGCCTGTTAGCAATAACTGAATAGAAAGACTCATTATTTAGGAAATATGCCACTTCACATTAGTAGGAAATGCAAATTAAGATGAATGACTCCTTTGGGTGATTGAACTAAACACATTTATATTTTCAATAGTGCATGGACATATTTGTTTTAATTAATATACTATGTAATTTAGTCATAAATGTTAATCTCATGATCATTATGTCAAAAGGTGTGTTTGGAACCAAAAGACAAGTCTTCCAAACTAGAAATGTTCTGAGGGATTCTTTATTTTGAAATTCAACCAATTAACATCAATAAGAAACCCTAATGAAGATCATGAACCCCATTGTTTGATTGTATTGAATGAATTGTATAGATATGGACATTTTCTTCTTCTTGATGAATAGAGTTGTTAATAAGGAGACAAAAGATAATTTCATGGTTATTGCAATAAAAATAGTGCTTGTAACAACAAAAGGAGCATGTTAGCAATAAGTGAAAAGAAAGACTCATTATTTAAGAAAATATGCCACTTCACATTAGTAGGAAATGCAAATTAAGATGAATGACTCCTTTGGGTGGTTGAACTAAACACATTTATATTTTAAATAGTGCATGGACATATTTGTTTTAATTAATATACTATGTAATTTAGTCATAAATGTTAATCTCATGATCATTGTGTCAAAAAGTGTGTTTGGGTCCAAAAGAGAAGTGTTCCAAACCAGAAATGTTTTGAGGGATTGTTTATTTTGGAATTCAACCAATTAACATCAATAGGAAACCCCAAAGTAGATCATGAACCCCATTGATTGATTGTGTTGAATGAATTGTATAGACATGGACATTTTCTTCTTGATGAATAGAGTTGTTAATATGGAGTAAAAAAGATAATTTCATGGTTATTGCAATAAAAATAGTGCTTGTAACAACAAAAGGAGCCTGTTAGCAATAACTGAAAAGAAAGACTCATTATTTAGGAAATATGCCACTTCACATTAGTAGGAAATGCAAATTAAGATGAATGACTCCTTTGGGTGGTTGAACTAAACACATTTATATTTTAAATAGTGCATGGACATATTTGTTTTAATTAATATACTATGTAATTTAGTCATAAATGTTAATCTCATGATCATTGTGTCAAAAAGTGTGTTTGGGTCCAAAAGAGAAGTGTTCCAAACCAGAAATGTTTTGAGGGATTGTTTATTTTGGAATTCAACCAATTAACATCAATAGGAAACCCCAAAGTAGATCATGAACCCCATTGATTGATTGTGTTGAATGAATTGTATAGACATGGACATTTTCTTCTTGATGAATAGAGTTGTTAATAAGGAGTAAAAAAGATAATTTCATGGTTATTGCAATAAAAATAGTGCTTGTAACAACAAAAGGAGCCTGTTAGCAATAACTGAATAGAAAGACTCATTATTTAGGAAATATGCCACTTCACATTAGTAGGAAATGCAAATTAAGATGAATGACTCCTTTGGGTGATTGAACTAAAAACACATTTATATTTTCAATAGTGCATGGACATATTTGTTTTAATTAATATACTATGTAATTTAGTCATAAATGTTAATCTCATGATCATTATGTCAAAAGGTGTGTTTGGAACCAAAAGACAAGTCTTCCAAACTAGAAATGTTCTGAGGGATTCTTTATTTTGAAATTCAACCAATTAACATCAATAAATAAAAACCCCAAATGAAGATCATGAACCCCATTGTTTGATTGTATTGAATGAATTGTATAGATATGGACATTTTCTTCTTGATGAATAGAGTTGTTAATAAGGAGACAAAAGATAATTTCATGGTTATTGCAATAAAAATAGTGCTTGTAACAACAAAAGGAGCATGTTAGCAATAAGTGAAAAGAAAGACTCATTATTTAGGAAATATGCCACTTCACATTAGTAGGAAATGCAAATTAAGATGAATGACTCCTTTGGGTGGTTGAACTAAACACATTTATATTTTAAATAGTGCATGGACATATTTGTTTTAATTAATATACTATGTAATTTAGTCATAAATGTTAATCTCATGATCATTGTGTCAAAAAGTGTGTTTGGGTCCAAAAGAGAAGTGTTCCAAACCAGAAATGTTTTGAGGGATTGTTTATTTTGGAATTCAACCAATCAACATCAATAGGAAACCCCAAAGTAGATCATGAACCCCATTGATTGATTGTGTTGAATGAATTGTATAGACATGGACATTTTCTTCTTGATGAATAGAGTTGTTAATATGGAGTAAAAAAGATAATTTCATGGTTATTGCAATAAAAATAGTGCTTGTAACAACAAAAGGAGCCTGTTAGCAATAACTGAATAGAAAGACTCATTATTTAGGAAATATGCCACTTCACATTAGTAGGAAATGCAAATTAAGATGAATGACTCCTTTGGGTGATTGAACTAAACACATTTATATTTTTTCAATAGTGCATGGACATATTTGTTTTAATTAATATACTATGTAATTTAGTCATAAATGTTAAATCTCATGATCATTATGTCAAAAAGTGTGTTTTTGGATCCAAAAGACAAGTGTTCCAAACTAGAAATGTTCTGAGGGATTCTTTATTTTGAAATTCAAACCAATTAACATCAATAAGAAACCCCAAATGAAGATCATGAACCCCATTGTTTGATTGTATTGAATGAATTGTATAGATATGGACATTTTCTTCTTGATGATGAATAGAGTTGTTAATAAGGAGACAAAAGATAATTTCATGGTTATTGCAATAAAAATAGTGCTTGTAACAACAAAAGGAGCCTGTTAGCAATAACTGAATAGAAAGACTCATTATTTAGGAAATATGCCACTTCACATTAGTAGGAAATGCAAATTAAGATGAATGACTCCTTTGGGTGATTGAACTAAACACATTTATATTTTAAATAGTGCATGGACATATTTGTTTTAATTAATATACTATGTAATTTAGTCATAAATGTTAATCTCATGATCATTGTGTCAAAAAGTGTTTTTGGGTCCAAAAGAGAAGTGTTCCAAACCAGAAATGTTTTGAGGGATTGTTTATTTTGGAATTCAACCAATTAACATCAATAGGAAACCCCAAAGAAGATCATGAACCCCATTGATTGATTGTGTTGAATGAATTGTATAGACATGGACATTTTCTTCTTGATGAATAGAGTTGTTAATATGGAGTAAAAAAAGATAATTTCATGGTTATTGCAATAAAAATAGTGCTTGTAACAACAAAAGGAGCCTGTTAGCAATAACTGAAAAGAAAGACTCATTATTTAGGAAATATGCCACTTCACATTAGTAGGAAATGCAAATTAAGATGAATGACTCCTTTGGGTGGTTGAACTAAACACATTTATATTTTTAAATAGTGCATGGACATATTTGTTTTAATTAATATACTATGTAATTTAGTCATAAATGTTAATCTCATGATCATTATGTCAAAAAGGTGTGTTTGGGTCCAAAAGAGAAAGTCTTCCAAACTAGAAATGTTTTGAGGAATTGTTTATTTTGAAATTCAACCAATTAACATCAATAAGAAACCCTAATGAAGATCATGAACCCCATTGTTTGATTGTATTGAATGAATTGTAAAGATATGGACATTTTCTTCTTGATGAATAGAGTTGTTAATAAGGAGACAAAAGATAATTTCATGGTTATTGCAATAAAAATAGTGCTGCTTGTAACAACAAAAGGAGCTTGTTTTAGCAATAAAGTGAAAAGAAAGACTCATTATTTAGGAAATAAACCACTTCACATTAGTACGAAATGCAAATTAAGATGAATGACTCCTTTGGGTGATTGAAACTAAACACATTTATATTTTAAATAGTGCATGGACATATTTGTTTTAATTAATATACTATGTAATTTAGTTATAAATGTTAATCTCATGATCATTGTGTCAAAAAAGTGTGTTTTGGGTCCAAAAGAGAAGTGTTCCAAACCAGAAATGTTTTGAGGGATTGTTTATTTTGGAATTCAACCAATTAACATCAATAAGAAACCCCAAAGAAGATCATGAACCCCATTGATTGATTGTGTTGAATGAATGAATTGTATAGACATGGACATTTTCTTCTTGATGAATAGAGTTGTTAATAAGGAGTAAAAAAAATAATTTCATGGTTATTGCAATAAAAATAGTGCTTGTAACAACAAAAGGAGCCTGTTAGCAATAAGTGAATAGAAAGACTCATTATTTAGGAAATATGCCACTTCACATTAGTAGGAAAAAGAAAAATTAAGATGAATGACTCCTTTGGGTGATTGAACTAAACACATTTATATTTTCAATAGTGCATGGACATATTTGTTTTTAATTAATATACTATGTAATTTAGTCATAAATGTTAATCTCATGATCATTATGTCAAAAGGTGTGTTTGGATCCAAAAGACAAGTCTTCCAAACTAGAAATGTTCTGAGGGATTCTTTATTTTGAAATTCAACCAATTAACATCAATAAGAAACCCTAATGAAGATCATGAACCCCATTGTTTGATTGTATTGAATGAATTGTATAGATATGGACATTTTCTTCTTGATGAATAGAGTTGTTAATAAGGAGACAAAAGATAATTTCATGGTTATTGCAATAAAAATAGTGCTTGTAACAACAAAAGGAGCATGTTAGCAATAAGTGAAAAGAAAGACTCATTATTTAGGAAATATGCCACTTCACATTAGTAGGAAATGCAAATTAAGATGAATGACTCCTTTGGGTGATTGAACTAAACACATTTATATTTTAAATAGTGCATGGACATATTTGTTTTAATTAATATACTATGTAATTTAGTCATAAATGTTAATCTCATGATCATTATGTCAAAAGGTGTGTTTGGGTCCAAAAGAGAAGTCTTCCAAACTAGAAATGTTTTGAGGGATTCTTTATTTTGAAATTCAACCAATTAACATCAATAAGAAACCCCAAATGAAGATCATGAACCCCATTGATTGATTGTGTTGAATGAATTGTATAGATATGGACATTTTCTTCTTGATGAATAGAGTTGTTAATAAGGAGACAAAAGATAATTTCATGGTTATTGCAATAAAAATAGTGCTTGTAACAACAAAAGGAGCCTGTTTAGCATAAAGTGAAAAGAAAGACTCATTATTTAGGAAATATGCCCACTTCACATTAGTACGGAAAAGCAAATTAAGATGAATGACTCCTTTGGGTGATGAAAACTAAACACATTTATATTTTCAATAGTGCATGGACATATTTGTTTTTTTAAATATACTATGTAATTTAGTCATAAATGTTAATCTCATGATCATTGTGTCAAAAAGTGTGTTTGGGTCCAAAAGAGAAGTGTTCCAAACCAGAAATGTTTTGAGGGATTGTTTATTTTGGAATTCAACCAATTAACATCAATAAGAAACCCCAAAGAAGATCATCAACCCCATTGATTGATTGTGTTGAATGAATTGTATAGACATGGACATTTTCTTCTTGATGAATAGAGTTGTTAATAAGGAGTAAAAAAGATAATTTCATGGTTATTGCAATAAAAATAGTGCTTGTAACAACAAAAGGAGCCTGTTAGCAATAAGTGAATAGAAAGACTCATTATTTAGGAAATATGCCACTTCACATTAGTAGGAAATGCAAATTAAGATGAATGACTCCTTTGGGTGATTGAACTAAACACATTTATATTTTCAATAGTGCATGGACATATTTGTTTTAATTAATATACTATGTAATTTAGTCATAAATGTTAATCTCATGATCATTATGTCAAAAGGTGTGTTTGGATCCAAAAGACAAGTCTTCCAAACTAGAAATGTTCTGAGGGATTCTTTATTTTGAAATTCAACCAATTAACATCAATAAGAAACCCTAATGAAGATCATGAACCCCATTGTTTGATTGTATTGAATGAATTGTATAGATATGGACATTTTCTTCTTGATGAATAGAGTTGTTAATAAGGAGAAAAAAGATAATTTCATGGTTATTGCAATAAAAATAGTGCTTGTAACAACAAAAGGAGCATGTTAGCAATAAGTGAAAAGAAAGACTCATTATTTAGGAAATATGCCACTTCACATTAGTAGGAAATGCAAATTAAGATGAATGACTCCTTTGGGTGTGTTGAACTAAACACATTTATATTTTTAAATAGTGCATGGACATATTTGTTTTAATTAATATACTATGTAATTTAGTCATAAATGTTAATCTCATGATCATTGTGTCAAAAAGTGTGTTTTGGGTCCAAAAGAGAAGTGTTCCAAACCAGAAATGTTTTGAGGGATTGTTTATTTTGGAATTCAACCAATCAACATCAATAGGAAACCCCAAAGTAGATCATGAACCCCATTGATTGATTGTGTTGAATGAATTGTATAGACATGGACATTTTCTTCTTGATGAATAGAGTTGTTAATATGGAGTAAAAAAGATAATTTCATGGTTATTGCAATAAAAATAGTGCTTGTAACAACAAAAGGAGCCTGTTAGCAATAACTGAATAGAAAGACTCATTATTTAGGAAATATGCCACTTCACATTAGTAGGAAATGCAAATTAAGATGAATGACTCCTTTGGGTGATTGAACTAAACACATTTATATTTTCAATAGTGCATGGACATATTTATTTTAATTAATATACTATGTAATTTAGTCATAAATGTTAATCTCATGATCATTATGTCAAATGGTGTGTTTGGATCCAAAAGACAAGTCTTCCAAACTAGAAATGTTCTGAGGGATTCTTTATTTTGAAATTCAACCAATTAACATCAATAAGAAACCCTAATGAAGATCATGAACCCCATTGTTTGATTGTATTATATGAATTGTATAGATATGGACATTTTCTTCTTGATGAATAGAGTTGTTAATAAGGAGACAAAAGATAATTTCATGGTTATTGCAAGAAAAATAGTACTTGTAACAACTAAAGGATCTTGTTTAGCATAAAGTGAATAGAAGGACTCATTATTTAGGAAATAAACCACTTCACATTAGTACGAAAAGCAAACTAAGATGAATGAGTCCTTTGGGTGATGAAACTAAACACATTTAAATTTTCAATATTGCATCGACATGTGTGTTTTAATTAATATACTATGTAATTTAGTTATAAATGTTAATCTCATGATCATTGTGTCAAAAAGTGTATCTAGGTCCAAAAGAGAAGTGTTCCAAACCAGAAATGTTTTGAGGGATTGTTTATTTTGGAATTGAACCAATTAACATCAATAAGAAACCCCAAAGAAGATCATCAACCCCATTGATTGATTGTGTTGAATGAATTGTATAGACATGGACATTTTCTTCTTGATGAATAGAGTTGTTAATAAGGAGTAAAAAAGATAATTTCATGGTTATTGCAATAAAAATAGTGCTTGTAACAACAAAAGGAGCCTGTTAGCAATAAGTGAATAGAAAGACTCATTATTTAGGAAATATGCCACTTCACATTAGTACAAAAAGAAAATTAAGATGAATGACTCCTTTGGGTGATTGAACTAAACACATTTATATTTTCAATAGTGCATGGACATATTTATTTTAATTAATATACTATGTAATTTAGTCATAAATGTTAATCTCATGATCATTATGTCAAAAGGTGTGTTTGGATCCAAAAGACAAGTCTTCCAAACTAGAAATGTTCTGAGGGATTCTTTATTTTGAAATTCAACCAATTAACATCAATAAGAAACCCTAATGAAGATCATGAACCCCATTGTTTGATTGTATTGTATGAATTGTATAGATATGGACATTTTCTTCTTGATGAATAGAGTTGTTAATAAGGAGACAAAAGATAATTTCATGGTTATTGCAATAAAAATAGTGCTTGTAACAACGAAAGGAGCATGTTAGCAATAAGTGAAAAGAAAGACTCATTATTTAGGAAATATGCCACTTCACATTAGTAGGAAATGGAAATTAAGATGAATGACTCCTTTGGGTGGTTGAACTAAATACATTTATATTTTAAATAGTGCATGGACATATTTGTTTTAATTAATATACTATGTAATTTAGTCATAAATGTTAATCTCATGATCATTGTGTCAAAAAGTGTGTTTGGGTCCAAAAGAGAAGTGTTCCAAACCAGAAATGTTTTGAAAAATTGTTTATTTTGGAATTCAACCAATCAACATCAATAGGAAACCCCAAAGTAGATCATGAACCCCATTGATTGATTGTGTTGAATGAATTGTATAGACATGGACATTTTCTTCTTGATGAATAGAGTTGTTAATATGGAGTAAAAAAGATAATTTCATGGTCATTGCAATAAAAATAGTGCTTGTAACAACAAAAGGAGCCTGTTAGCAATAACTGAATAGAAAGACTCATTATTTAGGAAATATGCCACTTCACATTAGTAGGAAATGCAAATTAAGATGAATGACTCCTTTGGGTGATTGAACTAAACACATTTATATTTTCAATAGTGCATGGACATATTTATTTTAATTAATATACTATGTAATTTAGTCATAAATGTTAATCTCATGATCATTATGTCAAAAGGTGTGTTTGGATCCAAAAGACAAGTCTTCCAAACTAGAAATGTTCTGAGGGATTCTTTATTTTGAAATTCAACCAATTAACATCAATAAGAAACCCTAATGAAGATCATGAACCCCATTGTTTGATTGTATTATATGAATTGTATAGATATGGACATTTTCTTCTTGATGAATAGAGTTGTTAATAAGGAGACAAAAAAAAGATAATTTCATGGTTATTGCAATAAAAATAGTGCTTGTAACAACAAAAGGAGCATGTTAGCAATAAGTGAAAAGAAAGACTCATTATTTAGGAGATATGCCACTTCACATTAGTAGGAAAAGCAAATTAAGATGAATGACTCCTTTGGGTGATTGAACTAAACACATTTATATTGTAAAATAGTGAATGGACATATTTGTTTTAATTAATATACTATGTAATTTAGTCATAAATGTTAATCTCATGATCATTATGTCAAAAGGTTTGTTTGGAACCAAAAGACAAGTCTTCCAAACTAGAAATATTCTGAGGGATTCTTTATTTTGAAATTCAACCAATTAACATCAATAAGTAACCCTAATGAAGATCATGAACCCCATTGTTTGATTGTATTGAATGAATTGTATAGATATTGACATTTTCTTCTTGATGAATAGAGTTGTTCATAAGGGGACAAAAGATAATTTCAAGGTTATTGCAAAAAAAATAGTGCTTATAACAACAACAAAAGGAGCTTGTTTAGCATAAAGTGAATAGAAGGACTCATTATTTAGGAAATAAACCACTTCACATTAGTACGAAAAGCAAACTAAGATGAATGAGTCCTTTGGGTGATGAAACTAAACACATTTAAATTTTCAATATTGCATCGACATGTGTGTTTTTGATTTAATATACTATGTAATTTAGTTATAAATGTTAATCTCATGATCATTGTGTCAAAAAGTGTGTTTTCGGGTCCAAAAGAGAAGTGTTCCAAACCAGAAATGTTTTGAGGGATTGTTTATCTTGGAATTGAACCAATTAACATCAATAAGAAACCGCAAAGAAGATCATCAACCCCATTGATTGATTGTGTTGAATGAATTGTATAGACATGGACATTTTTTTTCTTGATGAATAGAGTTGTTAATAAGGAGTAAAAAAGATAATTTCATGGTTATTGCAATAAAAATAGTGCTTGTAACAACAAAAGGAGCCTGTTAGCAATAAGTGAATAGAAAGACTCATTATTTAGGAAATATACCACTTCACATTAGTACAAAAAGCAAATTAAGATGAATGACTCCTTTGGGTGATTGAACTAAACACATTTATATTTTCAATAGTGCATGGACATATTTATTTTAATTAATATACTATGTAATTTAGTCATAAATGTTAATCTCATGATCATTATGTCAAAAGGTGTGTTTGGATCCAAAAGACAAGTCTTCCAAACTAGAAATGTTCTGAGGGATTCTTTATTTTGAAATTCAACCAATTAACATCAATAAGAAACCCTAATGAAGATCATGAACCCCATTGTTTGATTGTATTATATGAATTGTATAGATATGGACATTTTCTTCTTGATGAATAGAGTTGTTAATAAGGAGACAAAAGATAATTTCATGGTTATTGCAATAAAAATAGTGCTTGTAACAACAAAAGGAGCATGTTAGCAATAAGTGAAAAGAAAGACTCATTATTTAGGAGATATGCCACTTCACATTAGTAGGAAAAGCAAATTAAGATGAATGACTCCTTTGGGTGATTGAACTAAACACATTTATATTGTAAATAGTGAATGGACATATTTGTTTTAATTAATATACTATGTAATTTAGTCATAAATGTTAATCTCATGATCATTATGTCAAAAGGTTTGTTTGGAACCAAAAGACAAGTCTTCCAAACTAGAAATGTTCTGAGGGATTCTTTATTTTGAAATTCAACCAATTAACATCAATAAGTAACCCTAATGAAGATCATGAACCCCATTGTTTGATTGTATTGAATGAATTGTATAGATATTGACATTTTCTTCTTGATGAATAGAGTAGTTCATAAGGAGACAAAAGATAATTTCAAGGTTATTGCAAAAAAAATAGTGCTTATAACAACAAAAGGAGCTTGTTTAGCATAAAGTGAATAGAAGGACTCATTATTTAGGAAATAAACCACTTCACATTAGTACGAAAAGCAAACTAAGATGAATGAGTCCTTTGGGTGATGAAACTAAACACATTTAAATTTTCAATATTGCATCGACATGTGTGTTTGATTTAATATACTATGTAATTTAGTTATAAATGTTAATCTCATGATCATTGTGTCAAAAAGTGTGTTCGGGTCCAAAAGAGAAGTGTTCCAAACCAGAAATGTTTTGAGGGATTGTTTATCTTGGAATTGAACCAATTAACATCAATAAGAAACCGCAAAGAAGATCATCAACCCCATTGATTGATTGTGTTGAATGAATTGTATAGACATGGACATTTTCTTCTTGATGAATAGAGTTGTTAATAAGGAGTAAAAAAGATAATTTCATGGTTATTGCAATAAAAATAGTGCTTGTAACAACAAAAGGAGCCTGTTAGCAATAACTGAATAGAAAGACTCATTATTTAGGAAATATGCCACTTCACATTAGTAGGAAATGCAAATTAAGATGAATGACTCCTTTGGGTGATTGAACTAAACACATTTATATTGTAAATAGTGAATGGACATATTTGTTTTAATTAATATACTATGTAATTTAGTCATAAATGTTAATCTCATGATCATTATGTCAAAAGGTGTGTTTGGATCCAAAAGACAAGTCTTCCAAACTAGAAATGTTCTGAGGGATTCTTTATTTTGAAATTCAACCAATTAACATCAATAAGTAACCCTAATGAAGATCATGAACCCCATTGTTTGATTGTATTGAATGAATTGTATAGATATTGACATTTTCTTCTTGATGAATAGAGTTGTTCATAAGGGGACAAAAGATAATTTCAAGGTTATTGCAAAAAAAATAGTGCTTATAACAACAAAAGGAGCTTGTTTAGCATAAAGTGAATAGAAGGACTCATTATTTAGGAAATAAACCACTTCACATTAGTACGAAAAGCAAACTAAGATGAATGAGTCCTTTGGGTGATGAAACTAAACACATTTAAATTTTCAATATTGCATCGACATGTGTGTTTGATTTAATATACTATGTAATTTAGTTATAAATGTTAATCTCATGATCATTGTGTCAAAAAGTGTGTTCGGGTCCAAAAGAGAAGTGTTCCAAACCAGAAATGTTTTGAGGGATTGTTTATTTTGGAATTGAACCAATTAACATCAATAAGAAACCGCAAAGAAGATCATCAACCCCATTGATTGATTGTGTTGAATGAATTGTATAGACATGGACATTTTCTTCTTGATGAATAGAGTTGTTAATAAGGAGTAAAAAAGATAATTTCATGGTTATTGCAATAAAAATAGTGCTTGTAACAACAAAAGGAGCCTGTTAGCAATAAGTGAATAGAAAGACTCATTATTTAGGAAATATGCCACTTCACATTAGTACAAAAAGAAAATTAAGATGAATGACTCCTTTGGGTGATTGAACTAAACACATTTATATTTTCAATAGTGCATGGACATATTTATTTTAATTAATATACTATGTAATTTAGTCATAAATGTTAATCTCATGATCATTATGTCAAAAGGTGTGTTTGGATCCAAAAGACAAGTCTTCCAAACTAGAAATGTTCTGAGGGATTCTTTATTTTGAAATTCAACCAATTAACATCAATAAGAAACCCTAATGAAGATCATGAACCCCATTGTTTGATTGTATTATATGAATTGTATAGATATGGACATTTTCTTCTTGATGAATAGAGTTGTTAATAAGGAGACAAAAGATAATTTCATGGTTATTGCAATAAAAATAGTGCTTGTAACAACAAAAGGAGCATGTTAGCAATAAGTGAAAAGAAAGACTCATTATTTAGGAAATATGCCACTTCACATTAGTAGGAAAAGCAAATTAAGATGAATGACTCCTTTGGGTGATTGAACTAAACACATTTATATTTTAAATAGTGAATGGACATATTTGTTTTAATTAATATACTATGTAATTTAGTCATAAATGTTAATCTCATGATCATTATGTCAAAAGGTTTGTTTGGGAACCAAAAGACAAGTCTTCCAAACTAGAAATGTTCTGAGGGATTCTTTATTTTGAAATTCAACCAATTAACATCAATAAGTAACCCTAATGAAGATCATGAACCCCATTGTTTGATTGTATTGAATGAATTGTATAGATATTGACATTTTCTTCTTGATGAATAGAGTTGTTCATAAGGAGACAAAAGATAATTTCATGGTTATTGCAAAAAAAATAGTGCTTGTAACAACAAAAGGAGCTTGTTTAGCAATAAAGTGAATAGAAAGGACTCATTATTTAGGAAATAAACCACTTCACATTAGTACGAAAAGCAAACTAAGATGAATGAGTCCTTTGGGTGATGAAACTAAACACATTTAAATTTTCAATATTGCATCGACATGTTTGTGTTTTATTTAATATACTATGTAATTTAGTTATAAATGTTAATCTCATGATCATTGTGTCAAAAAGTGTGTTTGGGTCCAAAAGAGAAGTGTTCCAAACCAGAAATGTTTTGAGGGATTGTTTATTTTGGAATTCAACCAATTAACATCAATAAGGAAACCCCAAAGAAGATCATGAACCCCATTGATTGATTGTGTTGAATGAATTGTATAGACATGGACATTTTCTTCTTGATGAATAGAGTTGTTAATAAGGAGTAAAAAAGATAATTTCATGGTTATTTGCAATAAAAATAGTGCTTGTAACAACAAAAGGAGCCTGTTAGCAATAAGTGAATAGAAAGACTCATTATTTAGGAAATATTCCACTTCACATTAGTACAAAATGCAAATTAAGATGAATGACTCCTTTGGGTGATTGAACTAAACACATTTATATTTTCAATAGTGTGCATGGACATATTTATTTTAATTAATATACTATGTAATTTAGTCATAAATGTTAATCTCATGATCATTATGTCAAAAGGTGTGTGTTTTGGATCCAAAAGACAAGTCTTCCAAACTAGAAATGTTATGAGGGATTCTTTATTTTGAAATTCAACCAATTAACATCAATAAGAAACCCTAATGAAGATCATGAACCCCATTGTTTGATTGTATTATATGAATTGTATAGATATGGACATTTTCTTCTTGATGAATAGAGTTGTTAATAAGGAGACAAAAGATAATTTTATGGTTATTGCAATAAAAATAGTGCTTGTAAACAACGAAAAGGAGCATGTTAGCAATAAGTGAAAAGAAAGACTCATTATTTAGGAAATATGCCACTTCACATTAGTAGGAAATGGAAATTAAGATGAATGACTCCTTTGGGTGGTTGAACTAAATACATTTATATTTTAAATAGTGCATGGACATATTTGTTTTAATTAATATACTATGTAATTTAGTCATAAATGTTAATCTCATGATCATTGTGTCAAAAAGTGTGTTTGGGTCCAAAAGAGAAGTGTTCCAAACCAGAAATGTTTTGAATAATTGTTTATTTTGGAATTCAACCAATCAACATCAATAGGAAACCCCAAAGTAGATCATGAACCCCATTGATTGATTGTGTTGAATGAATTGTATAGACATGGACATTTTCTTCTTGATGAATAGAGTTGTTAATATGGAGTAAAAAAGATAATTTCATGGTCATTGCAATAAAAATAGTGCTTGTAACAACAAAAGGAGCCTGTTAGCAATAACTGAAAAGAAAGACTCATTATTTAGGAAATATGCCACTTCACATTAGTAGGAAATGCAAATTAAGATGAATGACTCCTTTGGGTGGTTGAACTAAACACATTTATATTTTTTAATAGTGCATGGACATATTTGTTTTAATTAATATACTATGTAATTTAGTCATAAATGTTAATCTCATGATCATTGTGTCAAAAAGTGTGTTTTTGGGTCCAAAAGAGAAGTGTTCCAAACCAGAAATGTTTTGAGGGATTGTTTATTTTGGAAATTCAACCAATTAACATCAATAGGAAACCCCAAAGAAGATCATGAACCCCATTGATTGATTGTGTTGAATGAATTGTATAGACATGGACATTTTCTTCTTGATGAATAGAGTTGTTAATAAGGAGTAAAAAAGATAATTTCATGGTTATTGCAATAAAAATAGTGCTTGTAACAACAAAAGGAGCCTGTTAGCAATAAGTGAATAGAAAGACTCATTATTTAGGAAATATGCCACTTCACATTAGTACGAAAAAGCAAATTAAGATGAATGACTCCTTTGGGTGATTGAACTAAAACACATTTATATTTTCAATAGTGCATGGACATATTTATTTTAATTAATATACTATGTAATTTAGTCATAAATGTTAATCTCATGATCATTATGTCAAAAGTGTGTTTTTGGATCCAAAAGACAAGTCTTCCAAACTAGAAATGTTCTGAGGGATTCTTTATTTTGAAATTCAACCAATTAACATCAATAAGAAACCCCTAATGAAGATCATGAACCCCATTGTTTGATTGTATTGATATGAATTGTATAGATATGGACATTTTCTTCTTGATGAATAGAGTTGTTAATAAGGAGACAAAAGATAATTTCATGGTTATTGCAATAAAAAAAATAGTGCTTGTAACAACAAAAGGAGCTTGTTTAGCAATAAGTGAATAGAAAACTCATTATTTAGGAAATATGCCACTTCACATTAGTACGAAAAGCAAATTAAGATGAATGAGTCCTTTGGGTGATGATGAAACTAAACACATTTAAATTTTTCAATAGTGCATCGACATATTTGTTTTAATTTAATATACTATGTAATTTAGTTATAAATGTTAATCTCATGATCATTGTGTCAAAAAGTGTGTTTGGGTCCAAAAGAGAAGTGTTCCAAACTAGAAATGTTTTGAGGGATTGTTTATTTTGGAAATTCAACCAATTAACATCAATAAGAAACCCCAAAGAAGATCATGAACCCCATTGATTGATTGTGTTGAATGAATTGTATAGACATGGACATTTTCTTCTTGATGAATAGAGTTGTTAATAAGGAGTAAAAAAGATAATTTCATGGTTATTGCAATAAAAATAGTGCTTGTAACAACAAAAGGAGCATGTTAGCAATAAGTGAAAAGAAAGACTCATTATTTAGGAGATATGCCACTTCACATTAGTAGGAAAAGCAAATTAAGATGAATGACTCCTTTGGGTGATTTGAACTAAACACATTTATATTTTCAAATAGTGCATGGGACATATTTTGTTTTAATTAATATACTATGTAATTTAGTCATAAATGTTAATCTCATGATCATTATGTCAAAAGGTTTGTTTGGAACCAAAAGACAAGTCTTCCAAACTAGAAATGTTCTGAGGGATTCTTTATTTTGAAATTCAACCAATTAACATCAATAAGAAACCCTAATGAAGATCATGAACCCCATTGTTTGATTGTATTGATATGAATTGTATAGATATGGACATTTTCTTCTTGATGAATAGAGTTGTTAATAAGGAGACAAAAGATAATTTCATGGTTATTGCAATAAAAATAGTGCTTGTAACAACAAAAGGAGCATGTTAGCAATAAGTGAAAAGAAAGACTCATTATTTAGGAAATATGCCACTTCACATTAGTAGGAAAAGCAAATTAAGATGAATGACTCCTTTGGGTGATTGAACTAAACACATTTATATTTTGTAATAGTGCATGGACATATTTGTTTTTAATTAATATACTATGTAATTTAGTCATAAATGTTAATCTCATGATCATTATGTCAAAAGGTGTGTTTGGAACCAAAAGACAAGTCTTCCAAACTAGAAATGTTCTGAGGGATTCTTTTTATTTTGAAATTCAACCAATTAACATCAATAAGAAACCCTAATGAAGATCATGAACCCCATTGTTTGATTGTATTGAATGAATTGTATAGATATGGACATTTTCTTCTTGATGAATAGAGTTGTTAATATAAGGAGACAAAAAGATAATTTCATGGTTATTGCAAAAAAAATAGTGCTTATAACAACAAAAGGAGCTTGTTTAGCATATAAAGTGAATAGAAGGACTCATTATTTAGGAAATAAACCACTTCACATTAGTACGAAAAGCAAACTAAGATGAATGACTCCTTTGGGTGATTGAACTAAACACATTTAAATTTTCAATATTTGCATCGACATGTTTGTTTTAATTAATATACTATGTAATTTAGTTATAAATGTTAATCTCATGATCATTGTGTCAAAAAGTGTGTTTGTGGGTCCAAAAGAGAAGTGTTCCAAACCAGAAATGTTTTGAGGGATTGTTTATTTTGGAATTCAACCAATTAACATCATATAAGAAACCCCAAAGAAGATCATGAACCCCATTGATTGATTGATTGTGTTGAATGAATTGTATAGACATGGACATTTTCTTTCTTGATGAATAGAGTTGTTAATAAGGAGTAAAAAAGATAATTTCATGGTTATTGCAATAAAAATAGTGCTTGTAACAACAAAAGGAGCCTGTTAGCAATAAGTGAATAGAAAGACTCATTATTTAGGAAATATGCCACTTCACATTAGTACAAAAAGCAAATTAAGATGAATGACTCCTTTGGGTGATTGAACTAAACACATTTATATTTTTCAATAGTGCATGGACATATTTTTTTAATTAATATACTATGTAATTTAGTCATAAATGTTAATCTCATGATCATTATGTCAAAAGGTGTGTTTTGGATCCAAAAGACAAGTCTTCCAAACTAGAAATGTTCTGAGGGATTCTTTATTTTGAAATTCAACCAATTAACATCAATAAGAAACCCTAATGAAGATCATGAACCCCATTGTTTGATTGTATTGAATGAATTGTATAGATATGGACATTTTCTTTCTTGATGAATAGAGTTGTTAATAAGGAGACAAAAAGATAATTTCATGGTTATTGCAATAAAAAATAGTAGTGCTTGTAACAACAAAAGGAGCATGTTAGCAATAAGTGAAAAGAAAGACTCATTATTTAGGAAATATGCCACTTCACATTAGTAGGAAAAGCAAATTAAGATGAATGACTCCTTTGGGTGATTGAACTAAACACATTTATATTTTTCAATAGTGCATGGACATATTTGTTTTAATTAATATACTATGTAATTTAGTCATAAATGTTAATCTCATGATCATTATGTCAAAAGGTGTGTTTGGAACCAAAAGACAAGTCTTCCAAACTAGAAATGTTTTGAGGGATTCTTTATTTTGAAATTCAACCAATTAACATCAATAAGAAACCCTAATGAAGATCATGAACCCCATTGTTTTGATTGTATTGAATGAATTGTATAGATATGGACATTTTCTTCTTGATGAATAGAGTTGTTAATAAGGAGACAAAAGATAATTTCATGGTTATTGCAATAAAAATAGTGCTTGTAACAACAAAAGGAGCATGTTAGCAATAAGTGAATATAGAAAGACTCATTATTTAGGAAATAAACCACTTCACATTAGTAGGAAAAGCAAATTAAGATGAATGACTCCTTTGGGTGATTGAAACTAAACACACATTTATATTTTCAATATTGCATGGACATATTTGTTTTTAATTTAATATACTATGTAATTTAGTCATAAATGTTAATCTCATGATCATTATGTCAAAAAGGTGTGTTTGGAACCAAAAGACAAGTCTTCCCAAACTAGAAATGTTTTGAGGGATTCTTTATTTTGAAATTCAACCAATTAACATCAATAAGAAAAACCCTAATGAAGATCATGAACCCCATTGTTTGATTGTATTGAATGAATTGTATAGATATGGACATTTTCTTCTTGATGAATAGAGTTGTTAATAAGGAGACAAAAGATAATTTCATGGTTATTGCAATAAAAATAGTGCTTGTAACAACAAAAGGAGCATGTTAGCAATAAAGTGAAAAGAAAGACTCATTATTTAGGAAATATGCCACTTCACATTAGTAGGAAATGCAAATTAAAGATGAATGACTCCTTTGGGTGGTTGAACTAAACACATTTATATTTTAAATAGTGCATGGACATATTTGTTTTAATTAATATATACTATGTAATTTAGTCATAAATGTTAATCTCATGATCATTGTGTCAAAAGGTGTGTTTGGGTCCCAAAAGAGAAGTGTTCCAAACCAGAAATGTTTTGAGGGATTGTTTATTTTGGAATTCAACCAATTAACATCAATAGGAAACCCCCAATGTAGATCATGAACCCCATTGATTGATTGTGTTGAATGAATTGTATAGACATGGACATTTTCTTCTTGATGAATAGAGTTGTTAATATGGAGTAAAAAAGATAATTTCATGGTTATTGCAATAAAAATAGTGCTTGTAACAACAAAAGGAGCCTGTTAGCAATAACTGAAAAGAAAGACTCATTATTTAGGAAATATGCCACTTCACATTATTAGTAGGAAATGCAAATTAAGATGAATGACTCCTTTGGGTGGTTGAACTAAACACATTTTATATTTTAAATAGTGCATGGACATATTTGTTTTAATTAAATATACTATGTAATTTAGTCATAAATGTTAATCTCATGATCATTGTGTCAAAAAGTGTGTTTTTTGGGTCCAAAAAGACAAGTGTTCCAAACTAGAAATGTTTTGAGGGATTGTTTATTTTGGAATTTCAACCAATTAACATCATCAATAGAAACCCCCAAAGTAGATCATGAACCCCATTGATTGATTGTGTTGAATGAATTGTATAGACATGGACATTTTCTTCTTGATGAATAGAGTTGTTAATATGGAGTACAAAAGATAATTTCATTTGGTTATATTGCAATAAAAAAATAGTGCTTGTAACAACAAAAGGAGCCTGTTAGCAATAAAGTGAATAGAAAGACTCATTATTTAGGAAATATGCCACTTCACATTAGTAGGAAATGCAAATTAAGATGAATGACTCCTTTGGGTGATTGAACTAAACACATTTATATTTTCAATAGTGCATGGACATATTTGTTTTAATTAATATACTATGTAATTTAGTCATAAATGTTAATCTCATGATCATTATGTCAAAAAGGTGTGTTTTGGGAACCAAAAGACAAGTCTTCCAAACTAGAAATGTTCTGAGGGATTCTTTATTTTGAAATTCAACCAATTAACATCAATAAGAAACCCTAATGAAGATCATGAACCCCATTGTTTGATTGTATTGAATGAATTGTATAGATATGGACATTTTCTTCTTGATGAATAGAGTTGTTAATAAGGAGACAAAAGATAATTTCATGGTTATTGCAATAAAAATAGTGCTTTGTAACAACAAAAGGAGCATTGTTTAGCAATAAGTGAATAGAAAGACTCATTATTTAGGAAATATGCCACTTCACATTAGTAGGAAAAGCAAATTAAGATGAATGACTCCTTTGGGTGATTGAACTAAACACATTTTATATTTTCAAATAGTGCATGGACATATTTGTTTTAATTAATATACTATGTAAATTTAGTCATAAATGTTAATCTCATGATCATTATGTGTCAAAAAGGTGTGTTTGGGTCCAAAAGAGAAGTCTTCCAAACCAGAAATGTTTTGAGGGATTGTTTATTTTGAAATTCAACCAATTAACATCAATAAGAAACCCTAATGAAGATCATGAACCCCATTGTTTGATTGTATTGAAATGAATTGTATAGATATGGACATTTTCTTCTTGATGAATAGAGTTGTTAATAAGGAGACAAAAAATAATATTTTCATGGTTATTGCAATAAAAATAGTGCTTGTAACAACAAAAAAGGAGCCTGTTAGCAATAAGTGAATAGAAAGACTCATTATTTAGGAAATATGCCACTTCACATTTAGTACGAAAAGCAAATTAAGATGAATGACTCCTTTGGGTGATTGAACTAAACACATTTATATTTTCAATAGTGCATGGACATATTTGTTTTAATTAATATACTATGTAATTTAGTCATAAATGTTAATCTCATGATCATTATGTCAAAAGGTGTGTTTGGAACCAAAAGACAAGTCTTCCAAACTAGAAATGTTCTGAGGGATTCTTTATTTTGAAATTCAACCAATTAACATCAATAAGAAACCCTAATGAAGATCATGAACCCCATTGTTTGATTGTATTGAATGAATTGTATAGATATGGACATTTTCTTCTTGATGAATAGAGTTGTTAATAAGGAGACAAAAGATAATTTCATGGTTATTGCAATAAAAATAGTGCTTGTAACAACAAAAGGAGCATGTTAGCAATAAGTGAAAAGAAAGACTCATTATTTAGGAAATATGCCACTTCACATTAGTAGGAAATGCAAATTAAGATGAATGACTCCTTTGGGTGGTTGAACTAAAACACATTTATATTTTAAATAGTGCATGGACATATTTGTTTTAATTAATATACTATGTAATTTAGTCATAAATGTTAATCTCATGATCATTGTGTCAAAAAGTGTTTTTGGGTCCAAAAGAGAAGTGTTCCAAACCAGAAATGTTTTGAGGGATTGTTTATTTTGAAAATTCAACCAATCAACATCAATAGGAAACCCCAAAGTAGATCATGAACCCCATTGATTGATTGTGTTGAATGAATTGTATAGACATGGACATTTTCTTCTTGATGAATAGAGTTGTTAATATGGAGTAAAAAAGATAATTTCATGGTTATTGCAATAAAAATAGTGCTTGTAACAACAAAAGGAGCCTGTTAGCAATAACTGAAAAGAAAGACTCATTATTTAGGAAATATGCCACTTCACATTAGTAGGAAATGCAAATTAAGATGAATGACTCCCTTTGGGTGGTTGAACTAAACACATTTATATTTTAAATAGTGCATGCATGACATATTTGTTTTAATTAATATACTATGTAATTTAGTCATAAATGTTAATCTCATGATCATTGTGTCAAAAAGTGTGTTTTGGGTCCAAAAGAGAAGTGTTCCAAAACCAGAAATGTTTTGAGGGATTGTTTTATTTTTGGAATTCAACCAATTAACATCAATAGGAAACCCCAAAAGTAGATCATGAACCCCATTGATTGATTGTGTTGAATGAATTGTATAGACATGGACATTTTCTTCTTGATGAATAGAGTTGTTAATAAGGAGTAAAAAAAGATAATTTCATGGTTTATTGCAATAAAAATAGTGCTTGTAACAACAAAAGGAGCCTGTTAGCAATAACTGAATAGAAAAAGACTCATTATTTAGGAAATATGCCACTTCACATTAGTAGGAAATGCAAATTAAGATGAATGACTCCTTTGGGTGATTGAACTAAACACATTTATATTTTCAAATAGTGCATGGACATATTTGTTTTAATTTAATATACTATGTAATTTTAGTCATAAATGTTAATCTCATGATCATTATGTCAAAAAGTGTGTTTTGGAACCAAAAGACAAGTCTTCCAAACCTAGAAATGTTCTGAGGGATTCTTTATTTTGAAATTCAACCAATTAACATCAATAAGAAACCCTAATGAAGATCATGAACCCCATTGTTTGATTGTATTGAATGAATTGTATAGATATGGACATTTTCTTCTTGATGAATAGAGTTGTTAATAAGGAGACAAAAGATAATTTTCATGGTTATTGCAATAAAAATAGTGCTTGTAACAACAAAAGGAGCATGTTAGCAATAAGTGAATAGAAAGACTCATTATTTAGGAAATATGCCACTTCACATTAGTAGGAAATGCAAATTAAGATGAATGACTCCTTTGGGTGATGAAACTAAACACATTTATATTTTAAAATAGTGCATGGACATATTTGTTTTAATTAATATACTATGTAATTTAGTCATAAATGTTAATCTCATGATCATTGTGTCAAAAAGTGTGTTTTGGGTCCAAAAGAGAAGTGTTCCAAACCAGAAATGTTTTGAGGGATTGTTTATTTTGGAATTCAACCAATTAACATCAATAGGAAACCCCCAAAGAAGATCATGAACCCCATTGATTGATTGTGTTGAATGAATTGTATAGACATGGACATTTTCTTCTTGATGAATAGAGTTGTTAATAAGGAGAGAAAAAAGATAATTTCATGGTTATTGCAATAAAAATAGTGCTTGTAACAACAAAAGGAGCCTGTTTAGCAATAAGTGAATAGAAAGACTCATTATTTAGGAAATATGCCACTTCACATTAGTAGGAAAAGCAAATTAAGATGAATGACTCCTTTGGGTGATTGAACTAAAACACATTTATATTTTCAATAGTGCATGGACATATTTGTTTTAATTAATATACTATGTAAATTAGTCATAAATGTTAATCTCATGATCATTATGTCAAAAGGTGTGTTTGGAACCAAAAGACAAGTGTTTCCAAACTAGAAATGTTCTGAGGGATTCTTTATTTTGAAATTCAACCAATTAACATCAATAAGAAACCCCTAATGAAGATCATGAACCCCATTGTTTGATTGTATTGAATGAATTGTATAGATATGGACATTTTCTTCTTGATGAAAATAGAGTTGTTAATAAGGAGACAAAAAGATAATTTCATGGTTATTGCAATAAAAAAATAGTGCTTGTAACAACAAAAGGAGCATGTTAGCAATAAAGTGAAAAGAAAGACTCATTATTTAGGAAATATGCCACTTCACATTAGTAGGAAATGCCAAATTAAGATGAATGACTCCTTTGGGTGATTGAAACTAAACACATTTATATTTTTAAATAGATGCATGGACATATTTGTTTTAATTAATATACTATGTAATTTAGTCATAAATGTTAATCTCATGATCATTGTGTCAAAAAGTGTGTTTGGGTCCAAAAGAGAAGTGTTCCAAACCAGAAAATGTTTTGAGGGAATTGTTTATTTTGGAATTCAACCAATTAACATCAATAGGAAACCCCAAAGTAGATCATGAACCCCATTGATTGATTGTGTTGAATGAATTGTATAGACATGGACATTTTCTTCTTGATGAATAGAGTTGTTAATATGGAGTAAAAAAGATAATTTCATGGTTATTGCAATAAAAATAGTGCTTGTAACAACAAAAGGAGGAGCTGTTTAGCAATAACTGAATAGAAAGACTCATTATTTAGGAAATATGCCACTTCACATTAGTAGGAAATGCAAATTAAGATGAATGACTCCTTTGGGTGATTGAACTAAACACATTTATATTTTCAATAGTGCATGGACATATTTGTTTTTAATTAATATACTATGTAATTTAGTCATAAATGTTAATCTCATGATCATTATGTCAAAAGGTGTGTTTGGATCCAAAAGACAAGTCTTCCAAACTAGAAATGTTCTGAGGGATTCTTTTATTTTGAAATTCAAACCAATTAACATCAATAAGAAAACCCTAATGAAGATCATGAACCCCATTGTTTGATTGTATTGAATGAATTGTATAGATATGGACATTTTCTTCTTGATGAATAGAGTTGTTAATAAGGAGACAAAAATATAATTTCATGGTTATTGCAATAAAAATAGTGCTTGTAACAACAAAAGGAGCATGTTTAGCAATAAGTGAAAAAGAAAGACTCATTATTTAGGAAATATGCCACTTCACATTAGTAGGAAAATGCAAATTAAGATGAATGACTCTCCTTTGGGTGGTTGAACTAAACACATTTATATTTTAAATAGTGCATGGACATATTTGTTTTAATTAATATACTATGTAATTTAGTCATAAATGTTAATCTCATGATCATTGTGTCAAAAAAGTGTGTTTTGGGTCCAAAAGAGACAGTGTTTCCAAACCAGAAATGTTCTGAGGGATTGTTTATTTTGGAATTCAACCAATTAACATCAATAGGAAACCCCAAAGTAGATCATGAACATCATTGATTGATTGTGTTGAATGAATTGTATAGACATGGACATTTTCTTCTTGATGAATAGAGTTGTTAATATGGAGTACAAAAGATAATTTCATGGTTTATTTAATAAGACTATGTAATTTAGTCATAAATGTTAAAATCTCATGATCATATACATGTCAAAAAGTGTTGTTTGTCAAAAGTGTTTTTGGTCCAAAAGAGAAGTCTTCCCCAAACCAGAAATGTTCTGAGGATTGTTTATTTTGGAAATTCAAACCAATTAACAATCAATAAGAAACCGCAAAGAAGATCATTAACCCCATGTGATTGATTGTGTTGAATGAATTGTATAGACATGGACATTTTCTTCTTGATGAATACTAGTTGAGTTAATAAGGAGTACAAAAAGATAATTTCATGGTTATTGCAATAAAAATAGTGCTTGTATACAACAACAAAAGGCAAAGACGCTTGTTAGCAATGAACAGAATAGAAAGACTCATTAGTTAGTGTAAAGGTGATATTCCACTCCTACACAATAGATAGTGAATATGCAGATTAAAGTATCTGACTTGACATCCTTTGGGCTGAATTGAAACAAAGACATCATATAATTTTCAATATGCATGGAC
>JBAPLH010001955.1:0-94336 GCA_037897445.1 Ceriops zippeliana | reverse complement strand
TTGCTGGAGGCGCATTGAATGTCTTATTAGTTTTAAATGAGAACTACATAACAATTCTACGTAAATGCAAACCAGATGAATGAAATTCCTCGGATTGGGTGGAAGTAAAACACATTTAGAGTGTTAGTCCTAGGGTTTAGGAATGGGTTCATGTTCTGAGATGGAATATTGTTAAGTTGTTTGTGGCACAAGTGTTAATTTGATTTATCTTTGTATCAAAAGTGTGTTTGTAGACAAAAAAGGATACTTGCTAAGTAGAAATGATGGGACGAACTGTTTAATTTTGTATTTTAAAAACCAATTAATATCAATAATGAAAAAGCTAAATCAAAGATCAGCCGACTCCATTGTTTGTTGGAATTGAAAAGAATTCATGGTATCGATGGTTCATGGATAATGATTTCACAATTAATATATTCGATATTATCACACAAACGATAATTTCATGGTCATTGAATGAAAAATAGTCTTTGGAACAGAAAGAGGAGTGTAATTAGCTGGAGGCACATTGAATGTCTCATTATTTTTGAGTGAAACTACTTAACAATTGTACTAAATGCAAACCAAGATGAATGAATTCTTCGATTGGTGGAAGTAAACACATTTAGAGTGTTAATAGGGTTTAGTATGGTTTGTTTTAATGAATATACTTAGTAGTTTAGGCACAATTGTGAATTTCATGATCTTTGTATCAAAAAGTGTGTTTATAGACAAAAAAGGATACTTGATAAGTAGAAATGATGGGACGGACTCTTTATTTTGTATTTGAACCAATTAATATCAATAAGTAAAGCAAATCAAGATCAGGGACTCCATTGTTTGTTGAAATTGAAGCAATTCATGGTATCGATGGTTCATGGATATTGATTTCACAATTAATATATTCAATAAGTATCACACAAATGATAATTTCATGGTCATTGAATGAAAAATAGTCTCTGGAACAAAAAGAGGTGTGTAATTAGATGGAGGCGCTTTGAATGTCTCATTATTTTTCGATTGGTGGAAGTAAACGCATTTAGAGTGTTAATAGAGTGTAAAATTGTTTGTTGTAATGAATATAATTAGTAGTTTAGGCACAAGTGTTAATTTCATGATCTTTGTATCAAAAAGTGTGTTTGTAAACAAAAAAGGATACATGCTAAGAACAAATGGTGGGACAGACTCTTTATTTTGTGTTTCAACCAATTAATATCAATAAGAAAAGCAAATGAAGATCAGGGACTCCATTGTTTGTTGAAATTGAAAGAATTCAGGGTATAGATGGTTCATGGATTTTGATTTCACAATTAATATAGTCGTTAAGTATGAAACAAACCATAATTCCATGGTCATTGAATGAAAAATAGTCTTTGGAATAGAAAGAGGAGTGTAATTAGCTGGAAGCGCAATGAATGTCTCATTATTTTTGAATGAAACTACTTAACAATTGTACTAAATGCAAACCAATATGAATGAATTCTTCGATTGGTGGAAGTAAACACATTTAGACTGTTAATAGGGTTTAGTATGGTTTGTTTTAATGAATATACTTAGTAGTTTAGGCACAAGTGTGAATTTCATGATCTTTGTATCAAAAAGTGTGTTTGTAGACAAAAAAGGATACTTGCTAAGTAGAAATGATGGGACGGACTCTGTATTATTTTGTATTTGAAACCAATTAATATCAATAAGTAAAGCAAATCAAGATCAGGGACTCCATTGTTTGTCGGAATTGAAAGAATTCATGGTATATATGGTTTATGGATATTGATTTCACAATTAATATAGTTGTTAAGTATTACACAAACCATAATTTCATGGTCATTGAATGAAAAATAGTCTTTGGAACAGAAAGAGAAGTGTAATTAGCTAGAGGCGCATTGAATGTCTCATTAGTTTTAAATGAAACTACATAACAATTGTGCAAAATGCAAATCCAGATGAATGAATTCCTCGATTGGTGGAAGTAAACACATTTAGAGTGTTAGTAGGGTTTAGAATGGATTGTTTTAATGAATATTGTTAGTAGTTTAGCCACAAGTGTTAATTTCATGATCTTTGTATCAAAAAGTGTGTTTGTAGACAAAAAAGGATACTTGCTAACTAGAAATGATGGGACGAACTCTTTATTTTGTATTTCAACCAATTAATATCAATAAGAAAAGCAAATCAAGATCAGCGACTCCATTGTTTGCTGGAATTGAAAGAATTCATGGTATCGATGGTTCATGGATATTGATTTCACAATTAATATATTCAATAAGTATCACACAAACGATAATTTCATGGTCATTGAATGAAAAATAGTCTTTGGAACAGAAAGAGGAGCGTAATTAGCTGGAGGCACATTGAATGTGTCATTATTTTTCAATGAAACTACTTAACAATTGTAAAAAATGCAAACCAAGATGAATGAATTCTTCGATTGGTGGAAGTAAACGCATTTAGAGTGTTAATAGAGTGTAGAATTGTTTGTTGTAATGAATATAGTTAGTAGTTTAGGCACAAGTGTTAATTTCATGATCTTTGTATCAAAAAGGGTGTTTGTAAACAAAAAAGGATACTTGCTAAGAACAAATGGTGGGACAGACTCTTTATTTTGTGTTTCAACCAATTAATATCAATAAGGAAAGGAAATCAAGATCAGGGACTCCATTGTTTGTTGGAATTGAAAGAATTCAGGGTATAAATGGTTCATGGATTTTGATTTCACAATTAATATAGTCGTTAAGTATGAAACAAACGATAATTCCATGGTCATTGAATGAAAAATAGTCTTTGGAACAGAAAGAGGAGTGTAATAAGCTGGAAGCGCATTGAATGTCTCATTATTTTTGAATGAAACTACTTAACAATTGTACTAAATGCAAACCAATATGAATGAATTCTTCGATTGGTGGAATTAAACACATTTAGACTGTTAATAGGGTTTAGTATGGTTTGTTTTAATGAATATACTTAGTAGTTTAGGCACAAGTGTGAATTTCCTGATCTTTGTATCAAAAAGTGTGTTTGTAGACAAAAAAGGATACTTGCTAAGTAGAAATGATGGGACGGACTCTTTATTTTGTATTTGAACCAATTAATATCAATAAGTAAAGCAAATCAAGATCAGGGACTCCGTTGTTTGTCGGAATTGAAAGAATTCATGGTATATATGGTTTATGGATATTGATTTCACAATTAATATAGTTGTTAAGTATTACACAAACCATAATTTCATGGTCATTGAATGAAAAATAGTCTTTGGAACAGAAAGAGAAGTGTAATTAGCTAGAGGCGCATTGAATGTCTCATTAGTTTTAAAAGAAACTACATAACAATTGTACAAAATGCAAATCAAGATGAATGAATTCCTCGATTGGTGGAAGTAAACACATTTAGAGTGTTAGTAGGGTTTAGAATGGTTTGTTTTAATGAATATTGTTAGTAGTTTAGGCACAAGTGTTAATTTCATGATCTTTGTATCAAAAAGTGTGTTTGTAGACAAAAAAGGATACTTGCTAAGTAGAAATGATGGGTCAAACTCTTTATTTTGTATATCGACCAATTAATATCAATAAGAAAAGCAAATCAAGATCAGGGACTCCATTGTTTGCTGGAATTGAAAGAATTCATGGTATCGATGGTTCATGGATATTGATTTCACAATTAATATATTCAATAAGTATCACACAAACGATAATTTCATGGTCATTGAATGAAAAATAATCTTTGGAAGAAAAAGAGGAGTGTAATTAGCTGGAGGCGCATTGAATGTCTCATTATTTTTGAATGAAACTACTTAACAATTGTAAAAAATGCAAACCAAGGTGAAAGAATTCTTCGATTGGCGGAAGTAAACCCATTCAGAGTGTTAATAGGGTTTAGAATGGTTTGTTTTAATGAATATACTTAGTAGTTTAGGCACAAGTGTGAATTTCATGATCTTTGTATCAAAAAATGTGTTTGTAGACAAAAAAGGATACTTGCTAAGTAGAAATGATGGGACGGACTGTTTATTTTGTATTTGAACCAATTCATATCAATAAGTAAAGCAAATCAAGGTCAGCGACTCCATTATTTGTCGGAATTGAAAGAATTCATGGTATATATGGTTTATGGATATTGATTTCACAATTAATATGGTTGTTAAGAATTACGCAAATGATAATTTCATGGTCATTGAAAAAAAAATAGTCTTTGGAACAGAAAGAGGAGTGTAATTAGTTGGAGGCGCATTGAATGTGTGATTATTTTTCAATGAAACTACTTAACAATTGTAAAAAATACAAACCAAGATGAATGAATTCTTCGATTGGTGGAAGTAAACGCATTTAGAGTGTTAATAGATTTTATAATTGTTTGTTGTAATGAATATAGTTAGTAGTTTAGGCACAAGTGTTAATTTCATGATCTTTGTATCAAAAAGTGTGTTTGTAAACAAAAAAGGATACTTGCTAAGAACAATTTTGTTCCAACCAATTAATATCAATAAGGAAGGCAAATCAAGATCAGGGACTCCATTGTTTGTTGGAATTGAAAGAATTCAGGGTATAGATGGTTCATGGATATTGATTTCACAATTAATATAGTCGTTAAGTATGAAACAAACGATAATTCCATGGTCATTGAATGAAAAATAGTCTTTGGAACAGATATAGGAGTGTAATTAGCTGGAAGCGCATTGAATGTCTCATTATTTTTGAATGAAACTACTTAAAAATTGTACTAAATGCAAACCAATATGAATGAATTCTTCGATTGGTGGAAGTAAACACATTTAGACTGTTATTAGGGTTTAGTATGGTTTGTTTTAATGAATATACTTAGTAGTTTAGGCACAAGTGTGAATTTCCTGATCTTTGTACCAAAAAGTGTGTTTGTAGACAAAAAAGGATACTTGCTAAGTTGAAATGATGGGACGGACTCTTTATTTTGTATTTGAACCAATTAATATTAATAAGTAAAGCCAATCAAGATCAGGGACTCCATTGTTTGTCGGAATTGAAATAATTCATGGTATATATGGTTTATGGATATTGATTTCACAATTAATATAGTTGTTAAGTATTACACAAACCATAATTTCATGGTCATTGAATGAAAAATAGTCTTTGGAACAGAAAGAGAAGTGTAATTAGCTAGAGGCGCATTGAATGTCTCATTAGTTTTAAATGAAACTACATAACAATTGTACAAAATGCAAATCAAGATTAATGAATTCCTCCATTGGTGGAAGTAAACACATTTAGAGTGTTAGTAGGGTTTAGAATGGTTTGTTTTAATGAATATTGTTAGTAGTTTAGGCACAAGTGTTAATTTCATGATCTTTGTATCAAAAAGTGTGTTTGTAGACAAAAAAGGATACTTGCTAAGTAGAAATGATCGGACGAACTCTTTATTTTGTATTTCAACCAATTAATATCAATAAGAAAAGCAAATCAAGATCAGCGACTCCATTGTTTGCTGGAATTGAAAGAATTCATGGTATCGATGGTTCATGGATATTGATTTCACAATTAATATATTCAATAAGTATCACACAAACGATAATTACGTGGTCATTGAATGAAAAATAGTCTTTGGAAGAAAAAGAGGAGTGTAATTAGCTGGAGGCGCATTGAATGTCTCATTATTTTTGAATGAAACTACTTAACAATTGTACAAAATGCAAACCAAGATGAAAGAATTCTTCGATTGGCGGATGTAAACACATTTAGAGTGTTAATAGGGTTTAGAATGGTTTGTTTTAATGAATATACGTAGTAGTTTAGGCACAAGTGTGAATTTCATGATCTTTGTATCAAAAAATGTGTTTGTAGACAAAAAAGGATACTTGCTAAGTAGAAATGATAGGACGGACTGTTTATTTTGTATTTGAACCAATTAATATCAATAAGTAAAGCAAATCAAGGTCAGTGACTCCATTATTTGTCGGAATTGAAAGAATTCATGGTATATATGGTTTATGGATATTGATTTCACAATTAATATAGTTGTTAAGTATTACGCAAACGATAATTTCATGGTCATTGAAAAAAAAATAGTCTGTGGAACAGAAAGAGGAGTGTAATTAGCTGGAGGCGCATTGAATGTGTGATTATTTTTCAATGAAAATACTTAACAATTGTAAAAAATACAAACCAGGATGAATGAATTCTTCGATTAGTGGAAGTAAACGCATTTAGAGTGTTAATAGAGTTTATAATTGTTTGTTGTAATGAATATAGTTAGTAGTTTAGGCACAAGTGTTAATTTCATGATCTTTGTATGAAAAAGTGTGTTTGTAAACAAAAAAGGATACTTGCTAAGAACAATTTTGTTTCAACCAATTAATATCAATAAGGAAAGCAAATCAAGATCAGGGACTCCATTGTTTGTTGGAATTGAAAGAATTCAGGGTATAGATGGTTCATGGATATTGATTTCACAATTAATATAGTCGTTAAGTATGAAACAAACGATAATTCCATGGTCATTGAATGAAAAATAGTCTTTGGAACAGATACAGGAGTGTAATTAGCTGGAGGCGCATTGAATGTCTCATTATTTTTGAATGAAACTACTTAACGATTGTACTCAATGCAAACCAAGATGAATGAATTCTTCGATTGTTGGAAGTAAACACATTTAGAGTGTTAATAGGGTTTAGAATGGTTTGTTTTAATGAATATTGTTAGTAGTTTCAGCACAAGTGTTAATTTCATGATCTTTCTATCAAAAAGTGTGTTTGTAGACAAAAAAGGATGCTTGCTAAGTAGAAATGATGGGTCGAACTCTTTATTTCGTATTTCAACCAATTAATATCAATAAGAAAAGCAAATCAAGATCAGCGACTCCATTGTTTGTTGGAATTGAAGGAATTCATGGTATAGATGGTTCATGGATATTGATTTCACAATTAATATTGTCGTTAAGTATGAAACAAACGATAATTTCATGGTCATTGAATGAAAAATAGTCTTTGGAACAGAAAGAGGAGTGTAATTAGCTGCAGGCGCATTTAATGTCTCATTATATTTTAATGAAAAAACTTAACAATTGTACTAAATGCAAACCAATATGAATGAATTCTTCGATTGGCGGAAATAAACACATTTAGAGTGTTAATAGGGTTTAGAATGGTTTGTTTTAATGAATATACTTAGTAGTTTAGGCACAAGTGTGAATTTCATGATCTTTCTATCAAAAAGTGTGTTTGTAGACAAAAAAGGATACTTGCTAAGTAGAAATGATGGGACGGACTCTTTATTTTGTATTTGAACCAATTAATATCAATAAGTAAAGCAAATCAAGATCAGAGACTCCATTGTTTATCAGAATTGAAAGAATTCATGGTATATATGGTTTATGGATATTGATTTCACAATTAATTTAGTTGTTAAGTATTGCACAAACCATAATTTCATGGTCATTGAATGAAAAATAGTCTTTAGAACAGAAAGAGAAGTGCAATTAACTGGACGCACATTGAATGTCTCATTAGTTTTAAATGAAACTACATAACAATTGTACAAAATGCAAACCAAGATGAATGAATTCCTCGATTAGTGGAAGTAAACACATTTAGAGTGTTAATAGGGTTTAGAATGGTTTGTTTTAATGAATATTGTTAGTAGTCTAGGCACAAGTGTTAATTTCATTATCTTTGTATCAAAAAGTGTGTTTGTATACGAAAAAGGATACTTGCTAAGTAGAAATGATGGGACGAACTCTTTATTTTGTATTTCAACCAATTAATATCAATAAGAAAAGCAAATCAAGATCAGCGACTCCATTGTTTGTTGGAATTGAAAGAATTCATGGTATCGATGGTTCATGGATATTGATTTCACAATTAATATATTCAATAAGCATCACACAAACGATAATTTCATGGTCATTGAATGAAAAATAGTCTTTGGAACAGAAAGAGGAGTGTAATTAGCTGGAAGTGCATTGAATGTCTCATTATTTTTGAATGAAACTACTTAACAATTGTACTAAATGCAAACCAAGATGAATGAATTCTTCGATTGGTGGAAGTCAACACATTTAGAGTGTTAATAGGGTTTACTATGGTTTGTTTTAATGAATATACTTAGTAGTTTAGGCACAAATGTGAATTTCATGATCTTTGTATGAAAAAGTATGTTTATAGACAAAAAAGGATACTTGCTAAGTAGAAATGATGGGACGGTCTCTTTATTTTGTATTTGAACCAATTAATATCAATAAGAAAAGCAAATCAAGATCAGGGACTCCATTGTTTGTTGGAATTGAAGCAATTCATGGTATCGATGGTTCATGGATATTGATTTCACAATTAATATATCCAATAAGTATCACACAAACGATAATTTCATGGTCATTGAATGAAAAATAGTCTTTGGAACAGAAAGAGGAGCGTAATTAGCTTGAGGCGCATTGAATGTGTCATTATTTTTCAATGAAACTACTTAACAATTGTAAAAAATGCAAACCAAGATGAATGAATTCTTCGATTGGTGGAAGTAAACGCATTTAGAGTGTTAATAGAGTGTAGAATTGTTTGTTGTAATGAATATAGTTAGTAGTTTAGGCACAAGTGTTAATTTCATGATCTTTGCATCAAAAAGGGTGTTTGTAAACAAAAAAGGATACTTGCTAAGAACAAATGGTGGGACAGACTCTTTATTTTGTGTTTCAACCAATTAATATCAATAAGAAAAGCAAATCAAGATCAGGGACTCCATTGTTTGTTGGAATTGAAAGAATTCAGGGTATAGATGGTTCATGGATTTTGATTTCACAATTAATATAGTCGTTAAGTATGAAACAAACGATAATATCATGGTCATTGAATGAAAAATAGTCTTTGGAACAAAAAGAGGAGTGTAATTAGCTGGAGGCACATTGAATGTCTCATTATTTTTGAATGAAACTACTTAACAATTGTACTAAATGCTAACCAATATGAATGAATTCTTCGATTGGTGGAAGTAAACGCATTTAGAGTGGTAATAGAGTTTAGAATTGTTTGTTGCAATGAATATAGTTAGTAGTTTAGGCACAAGTGTTAATTTCATGATCTTTGTATCAAAAAGTGTGTTTGTAAACAAAAAAGGATACTTGCTAAGAACAATTTTGTTTCAACCAATTAATATCAATAAGGAAAGCAAATCAAGATCAGGGACTCCATTGTTTGTTGGAATTGAAAGAATTCAGGGTATAGATGGTTCATGGATTTTGATTTCACAATTAATATAGTCGTTAAGTATGAAACAAACGATAATATCATGGTCATTGAATGAAAAATAGTCTTTGGAACAGAAAGAGGAGTGTAATTAGCTAGAGGCACATTGAATGTCTCATTATTTTTGAATGAAACTACTTAACAATTGTACTAAATGCAAACCAATATGAATGAATTTTTCGATTGGCGGAAGTAAACACATTTAGAGTGTTAATAGGGTTTAGAATGGTTTGTTTTAATGAATATACTTAGTAGTTTAGGCACATGTGTGAATTTCATGATCTTTGTATCAAAAAGTGTGTTTGTAGACAAAAAAGGATACTTGCTAAGTAGAAATGATGGGACGAACTCTTTATTTTGTATTTCAACCAATTAATATCAATAAGAAAAGCAAATCAAGATCAGCGACTCCATTGTTTGCTGGAATTGAAAGAATTTATGGTATCGATGGTTCATGGATATTGATTTCACAATTAATATATTCAATAGGTATCACACAAACAATAATTTCATGGTCATTGAATGAAAAATAGTCTTTGGAACAGAAAGAGGAGTGTAATTAGTTGGATGCGCATTGAATGTCTCATTATTTTTCAATGAAACTACTTAACAATTGTTAAAAATGCAAACCAAGATGAATGAATTCTTCGATTGGTGGAACTAAACACATTTAGAGTGTTAATAGGGTTTAGAATGGTTTGTTTTAATGAATATTGTTAGTAGTTTATGCACAAGTGTGAATTTCATGATCTTTGTATCAAAAAGTGTGTTTGTAGACAAAAAAGGATACTTGCTAAGTAGAAATGATGGGACAGAATCTTTATTTTGTATTTGAACCAATTAATATCAATAAGTAAAGCAAATCAAGATCAGGGAGTCCATTGTTTGTCAGAATTGGAAGAATTCATGGCATATATGGTTTATGGATATTGATTTCACAATTAATATAGTTGTTAAGTATTACACAAACCATAATTTCATGGTCATTGAATGAAAAATAGTCTTTGGAACAGAAAGAGAAGTGTAATTAGTTGGAGGCGCTTTGAATGTCTCATTAGTTTTAAATGAAACTACATAACAATTGTACAAAATGCAAACCAAGATGAATGAATTCCTCGATTGGTGGAAGTAAACACATTTAGAGTGTTAGTAGGGTTTAGAATGGTTTGTTTTAATGAATATTGTTAGTAGCTTAGGCACAAATGTTAATTTCATGATCTTTGTATCAAAAAGTGTGTTTGTAGACAAAAAAGGATACTTGCTAAGTAGAAATGATGGGACGAACTCTTTATTTTGTATTTCAACCAATTAATATCAATAGGAAAAGCAAATCAAGATCAGCGACTCCATTGTTTGTTGGAATTGAAAGAATTCAGGGTATAGATGGTTCATGGATATTGATTTCACAATTAATATAGTCGTTGAGGATGACACAAACGATAATTTCATGGTCATTGAATGAAAAATAGTCTTTGGAACAGAAAGAGGAGTGTAATTAGCTGGAGGCGCATTGAATGTCTCATTAGTTTTAAATGAAACTACTTAACAATTGTACAAAATGCAAACCAAGATGAATGAATTCCTCGATTGCTGGAAGTAAACACATTTAGAGTGTTATAGGGTTTAGAATGGTTTGTTTTAATGAATATACTTAGTAGTTTAGGCACAAGTGTGAATTTCATGATCTTTGTATCAAAAAGTGTGTTTGTAGACAAAAAAGGATACTTGCTAATTAGAAATGATGGGACGGACTCTTTATTTTGTATTTGAACCAATTAATGTCAATAAGTAAAGCAAATCAAGTTCAGGGACTCCATTATTTATCGGAATTGAAAGAATTCATGGTATATATGGTTTATGGATATTGATTTCACAGCTAATATAGTTGTTAAGTATTACACAAACCATAATGTCATGGTCATTGAATGAAAAATAGTCTTTGGAACAAAAAGAGAAGTGTAATTAGCTAGAGGCGCATTGAATGTCTCATTAGTTTTAAATGAAGCTACATAACAATTGTACAAAATGCAAACCAAGATGAATGAATTCCTCGATTGGTGGAAGTAAACACATTTAGAGTGTTAGTAGGGTTTAGAATGGTTTGTTTTAATGAATATTGTTAGTAGTTTAGGCACAAGTGTTAATTTCACGTTCTTTGCATCTAAAAGTGTGTTTGTAGACAAAAAAGGATACTTGCTAAGTAGAAATGATGGGACGAACTCTTTATTTTGTATTTGAACCAATTAATATCAATAAGAAAAGCAAATCAAGATCAGCGAATCCATTGTTTGCTGGAATTGAAAGAATTTATGGCATCAATGGTTCATGGATATTGATTTCGGAATTAATATATTCAATAAGTATCACACAAACGATAATTTCATGGTCATTGAATGAAAAATAGTCTTTGGAACAGAAAGAGGAGGGTAATTAGCTGGAGGCGCATTGAATGTCTCATTATTTTTCAATGAAACTACTTAACAATTGTAAAAAATGCAAACCAAGATGAATGAATTCTTCTATTGGTGGAAGTAAATGCATTTAGAGTGTTAATAGAGTGTAGAATTGTTTATTGTAATGAATATAGTTCGTAGTTTAGGCACAAGTATTAATTTCATGATCTTTGTATTAAAAAGTGTGTTTGTAAACAAAAAAGGATACTTGCTAAGAACAAATGGTGGGACAGACTCTTTATTTTGAGTTTCAACCAATTAATATCAATAAGAAAAGCAAATCAAGATCAGGGACTCCATTGTTTGTTGGAATTGAAAGAATTCAGGGTATAGATGGTTCATGGATTTTGATTTCACAATTAATATAGTCGTTAAGTATGAAACAAACGATAATATCATGGTCATTGAATGAAAAATATTCTTTGGAACAGAAAGAGGAGTGTAATTAGCTGGAGGCACATTGAATGTCTCATTATTTTTGAATGAAACTACTTAACAATTGTACTAAATGCAAACCAATATGAATGAATTCTTCGATTGGCGGAAGTAAACACATTTAGAGTGTTAATAGGGTTTAGAATGGTTTGTTTTAATGAATATACTTAGTAGTTTAGGCACAAGTGTGAATTTCATGATCTTTGTATCAAAAAGTGTGTTTGTAGACAAAAAAGGATACTTGCTAAGTAGAAATGATAGGACGGACTATTTATTTTGTATTTGAACCAATTAATATCAATAAGTAAAGCAAATCAAGATCAGGGAGTCCATTGTTTGTCGAAATTGGAATAATTCATGGTATATATGGTTTATGGATATTGATTTCACAATTAATATAGTTGTTGAGTATTACACAAACCATAATTTCATGGTCATTGAATAAAAAATAGTCTTTGGAACCGAAAGAGAAGTGTAATTAGCTGGAGGCGCATTGAATTTCTCATTAGTTTTAAATGAAACTACATAACAATTGTACAAAATGCAAACCAAGATGAATGAATTCCTCGATTGGTGGAAGTAAACACATTTAGAGTGTTATAGGGTTTAGAATGGTTTGTTTTAATGAATATACTTAGTAGTTTTGGCACAAGTGTGAATTTCATGATCTTTGTATCAAAAAGTGTGTTTGTAGACAAATAAGGATACTTGCTAAGTAGAAATGATGGGACGGACTCTTTATTTTGTATTTGAACCAATTAATATCAATAAGAAAAGCAAATCAAGATCAGCGACTCCATTGTTTGCTGGAATTGAAAGAATTCATGGTATCGATGGTTCATGGATATTGATTTCACAATTAATATATTCAATAAGTATCACACAAACGATAATTTCGTGGTCATTGAATGAAAAATAGTCTTTAGAACAGAAAGAGGAGGGTAATTAGCTGGAGGCGCATTGAATGTCTCATTATTTTTCAATGAAACTACTTAACAATTGTAAAAAATGCAAACCAAGATGAATGAATTCTTCGATTGGTAGAAGTAAACGCATTTAGAGTGTTAATAGAGTGTAGAATTGTTTGTTGTAATGAATATAGTTAGTAGTTTAGGCACAAGTGTTAATTTCATGATCTTTGTATCAAAAAGTGTGTTTGTAAACAAAAAAGGATACTTGCTAAGAACAAATGGTGGGGCAGACTCTTTATTTTGTGTTTCAACCAATTAATATCAATAAGAAAAGCAAATCAAGATCAGGGACTCCATTGTTTGTTGAAATTGAAAGAATTCAGGGTATAGATGGTTCATGGATTTTGATTTCACAATTAATATAGTCGTTAAGTATGAAACAAACGATAATTCCATGGTCATTGAATGAAAAATAGTCTTTGGAACAGAAAGAGAAGTGTAAATTAGCTAGAGGCGCATTGAATGTCTCATTAGTTTTTGAATGAAACTACTTAACAATTGTACAAAATGCAAATCCAAGATGAATGAATTCCTTCGATTGGTGGAAGTAAACACATTTAGAGTGTTAGTAGGGTTTAGAATGGTTTGTTTTTAATGAATATTGTTAGTAGTTTAGGCACAAGTGTGAATTTTCATGATCTTTGTATCAAAAAGTGTGTTTGTAGACAAAAAAGGATACTTGCTAAGTAGAAATGATGGGACGGACTATTTATTTTGTATTTCAACCAATTAATATCAATAAGTAAAAGCAAATCAAGATCAGGGACTCCATTGTTTGTCGGAATTGAAAGAATTCATGGTATATATGGTTTCATGGATATTGATTTCACAATTAATATATAGTTGTTGAGTATTACACAAACCATAATTTCATGGTCATTGAATAAAAAATAGTCTTTGGAACCGAAAGAGAAGTGTAATTAGCTGGAGGCGCATTGAATGTCTCATTAGTTTTTTAATGAAACTACATAACAATTGTACAAAATGCAAACCAAGATGAATGAATTCTTCGATTGGTGGAAGTAAACACATTTAGAGTGTTATAGGGTTTAGAATGGTTTGTTTTAATGAATATACTTAGTAGTTTTGGCACAAGTGTGAATTTCATGATCTTTGTATCAAAAAGTGTGTTTGTAGACAAAAAAGGATACTTGCTAAGTAGAAATGATGGGACGGACTCTTTATTTTGTATTTGAACCAATTAATATCAATAAGTAAAGCAAATCAAGTTCAGGGACTCCATTGTTTGTCGGAATATAAAGAATTCATGGTATATATGGTTTATGGATATTGATTTCACAATTAATATAGTTGTTAAGTATTACACAAACCATAATTTCATGGTCATTGAATGAAAAATAGTCTTTGGAACCGAAAGAGAAGTGTAATTAGTTGGAGGCGCTTTGAATGTCTCATTAGTTTTAAATGAAGCTACATAACAATTGTACAAAATGCAAACCAAGATGAATGAATTCCTCGATTGGTGGAAGTAAAGACATTTAGAGTGTTAGTAGGGTTTAGAATGGTTTGTTTTAATGAATATTGTTAGTAGTTTAGGCACAAGTGTTAATTTCATGTTCTTTGTATCAAAAAGTGTGTTTGTAGACAAAAAAGGATACTTGCTAAGTAGAAATGATGGGACGAACTCTTTATTTTGTATTTCAACCAATTAATATCAATAAGAAAAGCAAATCAAGATCAGCGACTCCATTGTTTGCTGGAATTGAAAGAATTCATGGTATCGATGGTTCATGGATATTGATTTCACAATTAATATATTCAATAAGTATCACACAAACGATAATTTCGTGGTCATTGAATGAAAAATAGTCTTTAGAACAGAAAGAGGAGGGTAATTAGCTGGAGGCGCATTGAATGTCTCATTATTTTTCAATGAAAACTACTTAACAATTGTAAAAAATGCAAACCAAGATGAATGAATTCTTCGATTGGTAGAAGTAAAACGCATTTAGAGAGTTTTAATAGAGTGTAGAATTGTTTGTTGTAATGAATATAGTTAGTAGTTTTTAGGCACAAGTGTTAATTTCATGATCTTTGTATCAAAAAGTGTGTTTGTAAACAAAAAAGGATACTTGCTAAGAACAAATGGTGGGGCAGACTCTTTATTTTGTGTTTCAACCAATTAATATCAATAAGAAAAGCAAATCAAGATCAGGGACTCCATTGTTTGTTGGAATTGAAAGAATTCAGGGTATAGATGGTTCATGGATTTTGATTTCACAATTAATGTAGTCGTTAAGTATGAAACAAACGATAATTCCATGGTCATTGAATGAAAAAAAAATAGTCTTTGGAACAGAAAGAGAAGTGTAATTAGCTAGAGGTGCATTGAATGTCTCATTAGTTTTAAATGAAACTACTACAAACAATTGTACAAAATGCAAATCAAGATGAATGAATTCCTCGATTGGTGGAAGTAAAAACACATTTAGAGTGTTAGTAGGGTTTAGAATGGTTTGTTTTAATGAATATTGTTAGTAGTTTAGGCACAAGTGTTAATTTCATGATCTTTGTATCAAAAAGTGTGTTTGTAGACAAAAAAGGATACTTGCTAAGTAGAAATGATCGGACGAACTCTTTGTTTTGTATTTCAACCAATTAACATCAATAAGAAAAGCAAATCAAGATCAGCGACTCCATTGTTTGCTGGAATTGAAAGAATTCATGGTATCGATGGTTCATGGATATTGATTTCACAATTAATATATTCAATAAGTATCACACAAACGATAATTTCATGGTCATTGAATGAAAAATAGTCTTTGGAAGAAAAAGAGGAGTGTAATTCGCTGGAGGCGCATTGAATGTCTCATTATTTTTGAATGAAACTACATAACAATTGTAAAAAATGCAAACCAAGATGAATGAATTCTTCGATTGGTGGAAGTAAATGCATTTAGAGTGTTAATAGAGTTTAGAATTGTTTGTTGTAATGAATATGGTTAGTAGTTTAGGCACAGGTGTTAATTTCATGATCTTTGTATCAAAAAGTGTGTTTGTAAACAAAAAAGGATACTTGCTAAGAACAAATGGTGGGACGGACTCTTTATTTTTTGTTTCAACCAATTAAAATCAATAAGGAAAGCAAATCAAGATTAGGGACTCCATTGTTTGTTGGAATTGAAAGAATTCAGGGTATAGATGGTTCATGGATATTGATTTCACAATTAATATAGTCGTTAAGTATGAAACAAACGATAATTCCATGGTCATTGAATGAAAAATAGTCTTTGGAACAGAAAGAGGAGCGTAATTAGCTGGAGGCGCATTGAATGTCTCATTATTTTTGAATGAAACTACTTAACGAAACTACTTAACAATTGTACTAAATGCAAATCAAGATGAATGAATTCTTCGATTGGTGGAAGTAAACACAATTAGAGTGTTAATAGGGTTTAGAATGGTTTGTTTTAATGAATATTGTTAGTAGTTCAGGCACAAGTGTTAATTTCATGATCTTTCTATCAAAATGTATGTTTGTAGACAAAAAAGGATACTTGCTAAGTAGAAATGATGGGACGGACTCTTTATTTTGTATTTCAACCAATTAAAATCAATAAGAAAAGCAAATCAAGATCAGCGACTCCATTGTTTGTTGGAATTGAAAGAATTCATGGTGTAGATGGTTCATGGATATTGATTTCACAATTAATATATGCAACAAGTATCACACAAATGATAATTTCATGGTCATTGAATGAAAAATAGTCTTTGGAACAGAAAGAGGAGTGTAATTAGCTGGAGGCGCATTGAATGTCTCATTATTTTTTAATGAAACTACTTAACGATTGTACTAAATGCAAACCAATATGAATGAATTCTTCGATTGGCGGAAGTAAACACATTTAGAGTGTTAATAGGGTTTAGAATGGTTTGTTTTAATGAATATACTTAGTAGTTTAGGCACAAGTGTGAATTTCATGATCTTTGTATCAAAAAGTGTGTTTGTAGACAAAAAAGGATACTTGCTAAGTAGAAATGATGGGACGGACTCTTTATTTTGTATTTGAACCAATTAATATCAATAAGTAAAGCAAATCAAGTTCAGGGACTCCATTGTTTGTCGGAATTGAAAGAATTCATGGTATATATGGTTTATGGATATTGATTTCACAATTAATATAGTTGTTGAGTATTACACAAACCATAATTTCATGGTCATTGAATGAAAAATAGTCTTTGGGACAAAAAGAGAAGTGTAATTAGCTAGAAGCGCATTGAATGTCTCATTAGTTTAAAATGAAGCTACATAACAATTGTACAAAATGCAAACCAAGATGAATGAATTCCTCGATTGGTGGAAGTAAAGACATTTAGAGTGTTAGTAGGGTTTAGAATGGTTTGTTTTAATGAATATTGTTAGTAGTTTAGGCACAAGTGTTAATTTCATGTTCTTTGTATCAAAAAGTGTGTTTGTAGACAAAAAAGGATACTTGCTAAGTAGAAATGATGGGACGAACTCTTTATTTTGTATTTCAACCAATTAATATCAATAAGAAAAGCAAATCAAGATCAGCGACTCCATTGTTTGCTGAAATTGAAAGAATTCATGGTATCGATGGTTCATGGATATTGATTTCACAATTAATATATTCAATAAGTATCACACAAACGATAATTTCGTGGTCATTGAATGAAAAATAGTCTTTAGAACAGAAAGAGGAGGGTAATTAGCTGGAGGCGCATTGAATGTCTCATTATTTTTCAATGAAACTACTTAACAATTGTAAAAAATGCAAACTAAGATGAATGAATTCTTCGATTGGTAGAAGTAAACGCATTTAGAGTGTTAATAGAGTGTAGAATTGTTTGTTGTAATGAATATAGTTAGTAGTTTAGGCACAAGTGTTAATTTCATGATCTTTGTATCAAAAAGTGTGTTTGTAAACAAAAAAGGATACTTGCTAAGAACAAATGGTGGGGCAGACTCTTTATTTTGTGTTTCAACCAATTAATATCAATAAGAAAAGCAAATCAAGATCAGGGACTCCATTGTTTGTTGGAATTGAAAGAATTCAGGGTATAGATGGTTCATGCATTTTGATTTCACAATTAATGTAGTCGTTAAGTATGAAACAAACGATAATTCCATGGTCATTGAATGAAAAATAGTCTTTGGAACAGAAAGAGAAGTGTAATTAGCTAGAGGTGCATTGAATGTCTCATTAGTTTTAAATGAAACTACATAACAATTGTACAAAATGCAAATCAAGATGAATGAATTCCTCGATTGGTGGAAGTAAACACATTTAGAGTGTTAGTAGGCTTTAGAATGGTTTGTTTTAATGAATATTGTTAGTAGTTTAGGCACAAGTGTTAATTTCATGATCTTTGTATCAAAAAGTGTGTTTGTAGACAAAAAAGGATACTTGCTAAGTAGAAATGATGGGACGAACTCTTTATTTTGTATTTCAACCAATTAACATCAATAAGAAAAGCAAATCAAGATCAGCGACTCCATTGTTTGCTGGAATTGAAAGAATTCATGGTATCGATGGTTCATGGATATTGATTTCACAATTAATATATTCAATAAGTATCACACAAACGATAATTTCATGGTCATTGAATGAAAAATAGTCTTTGGAAGAAAAAGAGGAGTGTAATTCGCTGGAGGCGCATTGAATGTCTCATTATTTTTTAATGAAACTACATAACAATTGTAAAAAATGCAAACCAAGATGAATGAATTCTTCGATTGGTGGAAGTAAACGCATTGAGAGTGTTAATAGAGTTTAGAATTGTTTGTTGTAATGAATATGGTTAGTAGTTTTTAGGCACAGGTGTTTAATTTCATGATCTTTGTATCAAAAAGTGTGTTTTGTAAACAAAAAAGGATACTTGCTAAGAACAAATGGTGGGACGGACTCTTTATTTTTTGTTTCAACCAATTAAAATCAATAAGGAAAGCAAATCAAGATTAGGGACTCCATTGTTTGTCGGAATTGAAAGAATTCAGGGTATAGATGGTTCATGGATATTGATTTCACAATTAATATAGTCGTTAAGTATGAAACAAACGATAATTCCATGGTCATTGAATGAAAAATAGTCTTTGGAACAGAAAGAGGAGTGTAATTAGCTGGAGGCGCATTGAATGTCTCATTATTTTTGAATGAAACTACATAACAATTGTACTAAATGCAAATCAAGATGAATGAATTCTTCGATTGGTGGAAGTAAACACATTTAGAGTGTTCATAGGGTTTAGAATGGTTTGTTTTAATGAATATTGTTAGTAGTTCAGGCACAAGTGTTAATTTCATGATCTTTCTATCAAAATGTATGTTTGTAGACAAAAAAGGATACTTGCTAAGTAGAAATGATGGGACGGACTCTTTATTTTGTATTTGAACCAATTAAAATCAATAAGAAAAGCAAATCAAGATCAGTGACTCCATTGTTTGTTGGAATTGAAAGAATTCATGGTGTAGATGGTTCATGGATATTGATTTCACAATTAATATATGCAACAAGTATCACACAAATGATAATTTCATGGTCATTGAATGAAAAATAGTCTTTGGAACAGAAAGAGGAGTGTAATTAGCTGGAGGCGCATTGAATGTCTCATTATTTTTGAATGAAACTACTTAACAATTGTACTAAATGCATACCAATATGAATGAATTCTTCGATTGGCGGAAGTAAACACATTTAGAGTGTTAATAGGGTTTAGAATGGTTTGTTTTAATGAATATACTTAGTAGTTTAGGCACAAGTGTGAATTTCATGATCTTTGTATCAAAAAGTGTGTTTGTAGACAAAAAAGGATACTTGCTAAGCAGAAATGATGGGACGGACTGTTTATTTTGTATTTGAACCAATTAACATCAATAAGTAAAGCAAATCAAGTTCAGGGACTCCATTGTTTGTCGGAATTGAAAAAATTCATGGTATATATGGTTTATGGCTATTGATTTCACAATTAATATAGTTGTTAAGTATTACACAAACCATAATTTCATGGTCATTGAATGAAAAATAGTCTTTGGGACAAAAAGAGAAATGTAATTAGCTAGAAGCGCATTGAATGTCTGATTAGTTTTAAATGAAGCTACATAACAATTGTACAAAATGCAAACCAAGATGAATGAATTCCTCGATTGGTTGAAGTAAAGACATTTAGAGTGTTAGTAGGGTTTAGAATGGTTTGTTTTTAAATGAATATTGTTAGTAGTTTAGGCACAAGTGTTAATTTCATGTTCTTTGTATCAAAAAGTGTGTTTGTAGACAAAAAAGGATACTTGCTAAGTAGAAATGATGGGACGAACTCTTTATTTTGTATTTCAACCAATTAATATCAATAAGAAAAGCAAATCAAGATCAGCGACTCCATTGTTTGCTGGAATTGAAAGAATTCATGGTATCGATGGTTCATGGATATTGATTTCACAATTAATATATTCAATAAGTATCACACAAACGATAATTTCGTGGTCATTGAATGAAAAATAGTCTTTAGAATAGAAAGAGGAGGGTAATTAGCTGGAGGCGCATTGAATGTCTCATTATTTTTCAATGAAACTACTTAACAATTGTAAAAAATGCAAACTAAGATGAATGAATTCTTCGATTGGTAGAAGTAAACGCATTTAGAGTGTTAATAGAGTGTAGAATTGTTTGTTGTAATGAATATAGTTAGTAGTTTAGGCACAAGTGTTAATTTCATGATCTTTGTATCAAAAAGTGTGTTTGTAAACAAAAAAGGATACTTGCTAAGAACAAATGGTGGGGCAGACTCTTTATTTTGTGTTTCAACCAATTAATATCAATAAGAAAAGCAAATCAAGATCAGGGACTCCATTGTTTGTTGGAATTGAAAGAATTCAGGGTATAGATGGTTCATGGATTTTGATTTCACAATTAATATAGTCGTTAAGTATGAAACAAACGATAATTCCATGGTCATTGAATGAAAAATAGTCTTTGGAATAGAAAGAGAAGTGTAATTAGCTAGAGGTGCATTGAATGTCTCATTAGTTTTAAATGAAACTACATAACAATTGTACAAAATGCAAATCAAGATGAATGAATTCCTCGATTGGTGGAAGTAAACACATTTAGAGTGTTAGTAGGGTTTAGAATGGTTTGTTTTAATGAATATTGTTAGTAGTTTAGGCACAAGTGTTAATTTCATGATCTTTGTATCAAAAAGTGTGTTTGTAGACAAAAAAGGATACTTGCTAAGTAGAAATGATGGGACAAACTCTTTATTTTGAATTTCAACCAATTAACATCAATAAGAAAAGCAAATCAAGATCAGCGACTCCATTGTTTGCTGGAATTGAAAGAATTCATGGTATCGATGGTTCATGGATATTGATTTCACAATTAATATATTCAATAAGTATCACACAAACGATAATTTCATGGTCATTGAATGAAAAATAGTCTTTGGAAGAAAAAGAGGAGTGTAATTCGCTGGAGGCGCATTGAATGTCTCATTATTTTTGAATGAAACTACTTAACAATTGTAAAAAATGCAATCCAAGATGAATGAATTCTTCGATTGGTGGAAGTAAACGCATTGAGAGTGTTAATAGAGTTTAGAATTGTTTGTTGTAATGAATATGGTTAGTAGTTTAGGCACAGGTGTTAATTTCATGATCTTTGTATCAAAAAGTGTGTTTGTAAACAAAAAAGGATACTTGCTAAGAACAAATGGTGGGACGGACTCTTTATTTTTTGTTTCAACCAATTAAAATCAATAAGGAAAGCAAATCAAGATTAGGGACTCCATTGTTTGTTGGAATTGAAAGAATTCAGGGTATAGATGGTTCATGGATATTGATTTCGCAATAAATATAGTCGTTAAGTATGAAGCAAACGATAATTCCATGGTCATTGAATGAAAAATAGTCTTTGGAACAGAAAGAGGAGCGTAATTAGCTGGAGGCGCATTGAATGTCTCATTATTTTTGAATGAAACTACTTAACAATTGTACTAAATGCAAATCAAGATGAATGAATTCTTCGATTGGTGGAAGTAAACACATTTAGAGTGTTCATAGGGTTTAGAATGGTTTGTTTTAATGAATATTGTTAGTAGTTCAGGCACAAGTGTTAATTTCATGATCTTTCTATCAAAATGTATGTTTGTAGACAAAAAAGGATACTTGCTAAGTAGAAATGATGGGACGGACTCTTTATTTTGTATTTCAACCAATTAATATCAATAAGAAAAGCAAATCAAGATCAGCGACTCCATTGTTTGTTGGAATTGAAAGAATTCATGGTGTAGATGGTTCATGGATATTGATTTCACAATTAATATATGCAACAAGTATCACACAAATGATAATTTCATGGTCATTGAATGAAAAATAGTCTTTGGAACAAAAAGAGGAGTGTAATTAGTTGGAGGCGCATTGAATGTCTCATTATTTTTGAATGAAACTACTTAACAATTGTACTAAATGCAAACCAAGATGAATGAATTCTTCGATTGGTGGAAGTAAACACATTTAGAGTGTTAATAGAGTTTAGAATTGTTTGTTGTAATGAATATAGTTAGTAGTTTAGGCACAAGTGTTAATTTCATGATATTTGTATCAAAAAGTGTGTTTGTAAACAAAAAAGGATACTTGCTGAGAACAAATGGTGGGACTGACTCTTTATTTTGTATTTCAACCAATTAATATCAATAAGAAAAGCAAATCAAGATCAGGGACTCCATTGTTTGTTGTAATTGAAGGAATTCAGGGTAGAGATGGTTCATGGATATTGATTTCACAATTAATATATGCAACAAGTATCACACAAATGATAATTTCATGGTCATTGAATGAAAAATAGTCAGTGGAACAGAAAGAGGAGTGTAATTAACTGGAGGCGCATTGAATGTCTCATTATTTTTGAATGAAACTACTTAACAATTGTACTAAATGCAAACCAATATGAATGAATTCTTCGATTGGTGGAAGTAAACACATTTAGAGTGTTAATAGGGTTTAGAATGGTTTGTTTTAATGAATATTGTTAGTAGTTTAGGCACAAGTGTTAATTTCATGATCTTTGTATCAAAAAGTGTGTTTGTAACCAAAAAAGGATACTTGCAAAGAAGAAATGATGGGACAGACTCTTTATTTTGTATTTCAACCAATTAATATCAATAAGAAAAGCAAATCAAGATTAGGGACTCCATTGTTTGTTGGAATTAAAAGAATTCATGGTATAGATGGTTCATGGATATTGATTTCACAATTAATATATGCAACAAGTATCACACAAATGATAATTTCATGGTCATTGAATGAAAAATAGTCTTTGGAACAGAAAGAGGAGTGTAATTAGCTGGAGGCGCATTGAATGTCTCATTATTTTTGAATGAAACTACTTAACAATTGTACTAAATGCAAACCAAGATGAATGAATTCTTCGATTGGTGGAAGTAAACACATTTAGAGTGTTAATAGAGTTTAGAATTGTTTGTTGTATTGAATATAGTTAGTAGTTTAGGCACAAGTGTTAATTTCATGATCTTTGTATCAAAAAGTGTGTTTGTAACCAAAAAGGGATACTTGCAAAGAAGAAATGATGGGACAGACTCTTTATTTTCTATTTCAACCAATTAATATCAATAAGAAAAGCAAATCAAGATTAGGGACTCCATTGTTTGTTGGAATTGAAAGAATTCAGGGTATAGATGGTTCATGGATATTGATTTCACAATTAATATAGTCGTTAAGTATGAAACAAACCATAATTCCATGGTCATTGAATGACAAATAGTCTTTGGAACAGAAAGAGGAGTGTAATTAGCTGGAGGCACATTGAATGTCTCATTATTTTTGAATGAAACTAAACAATTGTACTAAATGCAAACCAATATGAATGAATTCTTCGATTGGCGGAAGTAAACACATTTAGAGTGTTAATAGGGTTTAGAATGGTTTGTTTTAATGAATATTGTTAGTAGTTTAGGCACAAGTGTGAATTTCATGATATTTGTATCAAAAAATGTGTTTGTAGACAAAAAAGGATACTTGCTAAGTAGAAATGATGGGACGGACTCTTTATTTTGTATTTGAACCAATTAATATCAATAAGTAAAGCAAATTAAGATCAGCGACTCCATTATTTGTCGGAATTGAAAGAATTCATGGTATATATGGTTTATGGATATTGATTTCACAATTAATATAGTTGTTCAGTATTACGCAAACGATAATTTCATGGTCATTGAATAAAAAATAGTCTTTGGAACAGAAAGAGGAGTGTAATTAGCTGGAGGCGCATTGAATGTGTCCTTATTTTTCAATGAAACTACTTAACAATTGTAAAAAATGCAAACCAAGATGAATGAATTCTTCGATTGGTGGAAGTAAACGCATTTAGAGTGTTAATGGAGTTTAGAATTGTTTGTTGTAATGAATATAGTTAGTGGTTTAGGCACAAGTGTTAATTTCATGATCTTTGTATCAAAAATTGTGTTTGTAAACGAAAAAGGATACTTGCTAAGAACAATTTTGTTTCAACCAATTAATATCAATAAGGAAAGCAAATCAAGATCAGGGACTCCATTGTTTGTTGGAATTGAAAGAATTCAGGGTATAGATGGTTGATGGATATTGATTTCACAATTATTATTGTCGTTAAGTATGAAACAAACGATAATTCCATGGTCATTGAATGAAAAATAGTCTTTGGAACAGAAACAGGAGTGTAATTAGCTGGAGGCACATTGAATGTCTCATTATTTTTGAATGAAACTACTTAACAATTGTACTAAAAGCAAACCAAGATGAATGAATTCTTCGATTGTTGGAAGTAAACACATTTAGAGTGTTAATAGGGTTTAGAATGGTTTGTTGTAATGAATATTGTTAGTAGTTTAAGCACAAGTGTTAATTTCATGATCTTTCTATCAACAAGTGTGTTTGTAAACAAAAAAGGATACTTGCTAAGTAGAAATGATGGGTCGAACTCTTTATTTTGTATTTCAACCAATTAATATCAATAAGAAAAGCAAATCAAGATCAGCGACTCCATTAAATGAAAAATAGTCTTTGGAACAGAAAGAGGAGTGTAATTAGCTGGAGTCGCATTGAATGTCTCATTATTTTTGAATGAAACTACTTAACAATTGTAAAAAATGCATACCAAGATGAATGAATTCTTCGACTGGTGGAAGTAAACGCATTTAGAGTGTTAATAGAGTTTAGAATTGTTTGTTGTAATGAATATAGTTAGTAGTTTAGGCACAAGTGTTAATTTCATGATCTTTGTATAAAAAATTGTGTTTGTAAACAAAAAAGGATACTTGCGAAGAAGAAATGATGGGACGGACTCTTTATTTTGTATTTCAACGAATTAATATCAATAAGAAAAGCAAATCAAGATCAGTGACTGCATTGTTTGTTGGAATTGAAAGAATTCAGGGTAAAGATGGTTGATGGATATTGATTTCACAATTATTATAGTCGTTAAGTATGAAACAAACGATAATTTCATGGTCATTGAATGAAAAATAGTCTTTGGAACAGAAAGAGGAGTGTAATTAGCTGGAGGCGCATTGAATGCCTCATTATTTTTGAATGAAACTACATAACAATAGTACGAAATGCAAACCAAGATGAATGAATTCTTCGATTGGTGGAAGTAAAGACATTAGAGTGTTAATAGGGATTAGAATTGTTTGTTTTAATGAATATACTTAGTAGTTTAGGCACAAGTGTGAATTTCATGATCTTTGTATCAAAAAGTGTGGTTGTAGACAAAAAAGAATACTTGTTAAGTAGAAATGATGGGACAGAGTCTTTATTTTGTATTTGAACCAATTAATATCAATAAGTAAAGCAAATGAAGATCAGCGACTCTATTGTTTGTCGGAATTGGAAAAATTCATGGTATCGATGGTTCATGGATATTGATTTCACTATTAATATATTCAATAAGTATCACACAAACGATAATTTCATGGTCATTGAATGAAAAATAGTCTTTGGAACAGAAAGAGGAGTGTAACTAGCTGGAGGCGCATTGAATGTGTCATTATTTTTCAATGAAACTACTTAACAATAGTAAAAAATGCAAACCAAGATGAATGAATTCTTCGATTGGTGGAACTAAACACATTTAGATTGTTAATAGGGTTTAGAATGGTTTGTTTTAATGAATATTGTTAGTAGTTTAGGCACAAGTGTTAATTTCATGATCTTTGTATCAAAAAGTGTGTTTGTTGACAAAAAAGGATACTTGCTAAGTAGAAATGATGGGACGAACTCTTTATTTTGTATTTCAACCAATTAATATGAATAAGAAAAGTATATCAAGATTAGCGACTCCATTGATTGTTGGAATTGAAAGAATTCACGGTATGGATGGTTCATGGATATTGATTTCACAATTAATATAGTTGTTAAGTATGAAACAAACAAAAATTTCATAGACATCGAATGAAAAATAGTCTTTGGAACAGAAAGAGGAGTGTAATTAGCTGGAAGCGCATTGAATGTCTCATTATTTTTGAATGAAACTACTTAAAAGTACTACAAAATGCAAACCAAGATGAATGAATTCTTCAATTTATGGATGTAAACACATTTAGAGTGTTAATAGGGTTTAGAATGGTTTCTTTTAATGAATATTGTTAGTAGTTTAGTCACAAGTGTTAATTTCATGATGTTTGTATTAAAAAGTGTGTTTGTAAACAAAAAAGGACACTTGCGAAGAAGAAATGATAGGACGGACTCTTTATTTTGTATTTCAGCCAATTAATATCATTAAGAAAAGAAAATCAAGCTTAGGGAGTCCATTGATTGTTGGAATTGAAAGAATCCAGGGTATAGATGGTTCATGGATATAGATTTCACAATTAATATAGTCGCTAAGTTTGAAACAAACGATAATTTCATAGACATTGAATGAAAAATAATCTTTGGAACAGAAAGAGGAGTGTAATTAGCTGGAAGCGCATTGAATGTCTCATTATTTTTGAATGAAACTACTTAACAGTACTACAAAATGCAAACCAAGATGAATGAATTCTTCGATTGGTGGATGTTAACACATTTAGAGTGTTAATGGGGTTTAGAATGGCTTGTTTTAATGAATATTGTTAGTAGTTTGGGCACAAGTGTTAATTTCATGATCTTTGTATCAAAAAGTGTGTTTGTAAACAAAAAAGGATACTTGCGAAGAAGAAATGATAGGACAGACTCTTTATTTTGTATTTCAACCAATTAATATCAATAAGAAAAGCAAATCAAGATCAGGGACTCCATTGTTTGTTGGAATTGAAAGAATTCAGGGTATAGATGGTTCATGGATATTGATTTCACAATTAATATAGTCATTAAGTATGAAACAAACGATAATTTCATGGTCATTGAATGAAAAATAGTCTTTGGAACAGAAAGAGGAGTGTAATTAGCTGGAGGCGCAATGAATGCCTCATTATTTTTGAATGAAACTACTTAACAGTACTACAAAATGAAAACCAAGATGAATGAATTCTTCGATTGGTGGATGTAAACACATTTAGAGTGCTCATAGGGTTTAGAATGGTTTGTTTTAATGAATATTGTTAGTAGTTTAGTCACAAGTGTTAATTTCATGATGTTTGTATTAAAAAGTGTGTTTGTAAAGAAAAAAGGATACTTGCGAAGAAGAAATGATAGGACGGACTCTTTATTTTGTATTTCAGCCAATTAATATCAATAAGAAAAGCAAATCAAGCTTAGGGAGTCCATTGTTTGTTGGAATTGAAAGAATTCAGGGTATAGATGGTTCATGGATATAGATTTCACAATTAATATAGTCGCTAAGTATGAAACAAACGATAATTTCTTAGACATTGAATGAAAAATAATCTTTGGAACAGAAAGAGGAGTGTAATTAGCTGGAGGCGCATTGAATGTCTCATTATTTTTTAATGAAACTACTTAACAATTGTTCTAAATGCAAACCAAGATGAATGAATTCTTCAATTGGTGGAAGTAAACACATTTAGAGTGTTAATAGAGTTTAGAATTGTTTGTTGTATTGAGTATCGTTGGTAGTTTAGGCACAAGTGTTAATTTCATGATCTTTGTATCAAAAAGTGTGTTTGTAAACAAAAAAGGATACTTGCGAAGAAGAAATGATGGGACAGACTCTTTATTTTGTATTTCAACCAATTAATATCAATAAGAAAAGCAAATCAAGATTAGGGACTCCATTGTTTGTTGGAATTGAAAGAATTCAGGGTATAGATGGTTCATGGATATTGATTTAACAATTAATATAGTCATTAAGTATGAAACAAACCATAATTCCATGGTCATTGAATGAAAAATAGTCTTTGGAACCGAAAGAGGAGTGTAATTAGCTAGAGGCACATTGAATGTCTCATTATTTTTGAATGAAACTACTTAACAATTGTACTAAATGCAAACCAATATGAATGAATTCTTCGATTGGCGGAAGTAAACACATTTAGAGTGTTAATAGGGTTTAGAATGGTTTGTTTTAATGAATATACTGAGTAGTTTAGGCACAAGTGTGAATTTCATGATCTTTGTATCAAAAAGTGTGTTTGTAAACAAAAAAGGATGCTTGCTAAGAACAATTTTGTTTCAACCAATTAATATCAATAAGGAAAGCAATTCAAGATCAGGGACTCCATTGTTTGTTGGAATTGAAAGAATTTAGGGTATAGATGGTTCATGGATATTGATTTCACAATTAATATAGTCGTTAAGTATGAAACAAATGATAATTCCATGGTCATTGAATGAAAAATAGTCTTTGGTACAGAAAGAGGAGTGTAATTAGCTGGAGGCGCATTGAATGTCTCATTATTTTTGAATGAAACTACTTAACAATTGTACTAAATGCAAACCAAGATGAATGAATTCTTCGATTGTTGGAAGTAAACATATTTAGAGTGTTAATAGGGTTTAGAATGGTTTGTTTTAATGAATATAGTTAGTAGTTTAAGCACAAGTGTTAATTTCATGATCTTTCTATCAAAAAGTGTGTTTGTAGACAAAAAAGGATACTTGCTAAGTAGAAATGATGGGTCAAACTCTTTATTTTGTATATCGACCAATTAATATCAATAAGAAAAGCAAATCAAGATCAGGGACTACATTGTTTGTTGGAATTGAAAGAATTCAGGGAATAGATGGTTCATGGATATTGATTTCACAATTATTATAGTCGTTAAGTATGAAACAAACGATAATTTGATGGTCATTGAAGGAAAAATAGTCTTTGGAACAGAAAGAGGAGTGTAATTAGCTGGAGGCGCATTGAATGTCTCATTATTTTTGAATGAAACTACTTAACAATAGTACAAAATGCAAACCAAGATGAATGAATTCTTCGATTTGTGGATGTAAACACATTTAGAGTGTTAATATGGTTTAGAATGATTTGTTTTAATGAATATTGTTAGTAGTTTAGGCACAAGTGTTAATGTCTTGAACTTTGTATCAAAAAGTGTGTTTGTAAACAAAAAAGGATACTTGCGAAGAAGAAATGATGGGAGGGACTCTTTATTTTGTATTTCAACCACTTAATATCAATAAGAAAAGCAAATCAAGATCAGGGACTCCATTGTTTTTTGGAATTGAAAGAATTCAGGGTATAGATGGTTCATGGATATTGATTTCACAATTAATATAGTCATTAAATATGAAACAAACGATAATTTCATGGTCATTAAATGAAAAATAGTCTTTGGAATAGAAAGAGGAGTGTAATTTGCTGGAGGCGCATTGAATGCCTCATTATTTTTGAATGAAACTACATAACAATAGTACGAAATAGAAACCAAGATGAATGAATTCTTCAAGTGGTCGAAGTAAAGACATTTAGAGTGTTAATAGGGTTTAGAATTGTTTGTTTTAATGAATATACTTAGTAGTTTAGGCACAAGTGTGAATTTCATGATCTTTGTATGAAAAAGTGTGTTTGTAAACAAAAAAGGATGCTTGTTAAGTAGAAATGATGGGACGGACTCTTTATTTTGTATTTGAACTAATTAATATCAATAAGTAAAGCAAATCAAGATCAGCGACTCCATTGTTTGTCGGAATTGAAAGAATTCATGGTATCGATGGTTCATGGATATTGATTTCACAATTAATATATTCAATAAGTATCACACAAACGATAATTTCATGGTCATTGAATGAAAAATAGTCTTCGGAACAGAAAGAGGAGTGTAATTAGCTGGAGGCGCATTGAATGTCTCATTATTTTTCAATGAAACTACTTAACAATTGTAAAAAATGCAAACGAAGATGAATGAATTCTTCGATTGTTGGAACTAAACACATTTAGAGTGTTAATAGGGTTTAGAATGGTTTGTTTTAATGAATATTGTTAGTAGTTTAGGCACAAGTGTTAATTTCATGATCTTTGTATCAAAAAGAGTGTTTGTAGACAAAAAAGGATACTTGCTAAGTAGAAATGATGGGACGAACTCTGTATTTTGTATTTCAACCAATTAATATCAATAAGAAAAGTATATCAAGTTTAGCGACTCCATTGATTGTTGGAATTGAAAGAATTCAGGGTATAGATGGTTCATGGATATTGATTTCACAATTAATATAGTCGTTAAGTATGAAACAAACAATAATTTCATAGATATTGAATGAAAAATAGTCTTTGGAACAGAAAGAAGAGTGTAATTAGCTGGAAGTGCGTTGAATGTCTCATTATTTTTGAATGAAACTACTTAACAGTACTACAAAATGCAAACCAAGATGGATGAATTCTTCGATTGGTGGATGTAAACACATTTAGAGTGCTCATAGGGTTTAGAATGGTTTGTTTTAATGAATATTGTTAGTAGTTTAGTCACAAGTGTTAATTTCATGATGTTTGTATTAAACAGTGTGTTTGTAAAGAAAAAAGGATACTTGCGAAGAAGAAATGATAGGACGGACTCTTTATTTTGTATTTCAGCCAATTAATATCAATAAGAAAAGCAAATGAAGCTTAGGGAGTCCATTGATTGTTGGAATTGAAAGAATTCAGGGTATAGATGGTTCATGGATATTGATTTCACAATTAATATAGTCGCTAAGTGTGAAACAAACGATAATTTCATAGACATTGAATGAAAAATAATCTTTGGAACAGAAAGAGGAGTGTAATTAGCTGCAAGCGCATTGAATGTCTCATTATTTTTGAATGAAACTACGTAACAGTACTACAAAATGCAAACCAAGATGAATGAATTCTTCAATTGGTGGATGTTAACACATTTAGAGTGTTAATAGGGTTTAGAATGGTTTGTTTTAATGAATATTGTTAGTAGTTTAGGCACAAGTGTTAATTTCATGATCTTTGTACCAAAAAGTGTGTTTGTAAACAAAAAAGGATACTTGCAAAGGAGAAATGATAGGACAGACTCTTATTTTATATTTCAACCAATTAATATCAATAAGAAAAGCAAATCAAGATCAGGGAGTCCATTGTTTGTTGGAATTGAAAGAATTCAGGGTATAGATGGTTCATGGATATTGATTTCACAATTAATATGGTCATTAAGTATGAAACAAACGATAATTTCATCGTCATTGAATGAAAAATAGTCTTTGGAACAGAAAGAGGAGTGTAATTAGCTGGAAGCGCATTGAATGTCTCATTATTTTTGAATGAAACTACTTAACAGTACTACAAAATGCAAACCAAGATGAATGAATTCTTCGATTGGTGGATGTAAACACATTTAGAGTGTTAATAGGGTTTAGAATGGTTTGTTTTAATGAATATTGTTAGTAGTTTAGTCACAAGTGTTAATTTCATGATGTTTGTATTAAAAAGTGTGTTTGTAAACAAAAAAGGATACTTGCGAAGAAGAAATGATAGGACGGACTCTTTATTTTGTATTTCAGCCAATTAATATCAATAAGAAAAGCAAATCAAGCTTAGGGAGTCCATTGTTTGTTGGAATTGAAAGAATTCAGGGTATAGATGGTTCATGGATATTGATTTCACAATTAATATAGTCGCTAAGTATGAAACAAACGATAATTTCATAGAGATTGAATGAAAAAAAATCATTGGAACAGAAAGAGGAGTGTAATTAGCTGGAAGCGCATTGAATGTCTCATTATTTTTGAATGAAACTACTTAACAGTACTACAAAATGCAAACCAAGATGAATGAATTCTTCGATTGGTGGATGTAAACACATTTAGAGTGTTAATAGGGTTTAGAATGGTTTGTTTTAATGAATATTGTTAGTAGTTTAGGCACAAGTGTGAATTTCATGATCTTTGTATCAAAAGGTGTGTTTGTAAACAAAAAAGGATACTTGCGAAGAAGAAATGATAGGACAGACTCTTTATTTTGTATTTCAACCAATTAATATTAATAAGAAAAGCAAATCAAGATCAGGGAGTCCATTGTTTGTTGGAATTGAAAGAATTCAGGGTATAGATGGTTCATGGATATTGATTTCACAATTAATATAGTCATTAAGTATGAAACAAACAATAATTTCATAGACATTGAATGAAAAATAGTCTTTGGAACAGAAAGAGGAGTGTAATTAGCTGGAAGCGCATTGAATGTCTCATTATTTTTTAGTGAAACTACTTAACAGTACTACAAAATGCAAACCAAGATGAATGAATTCTTCGATTGGTGGATGTAAACACATTTAGAGTGCTCATAGGGTGTAGAATGGTTTGTTTTAATGAATATTGTTAGTAGTTTAGTCACAAGTGTTAATTTCATGATGTTTGTATTAAAAAGTGTGTTTGTAAAGAAAAAAGGATACTTGCGAAGAAGAAATGATAGGACGGACTCTTTATTTTGTATTTCAGCCAATTAATATCAATAAGAAAAGCAAATCAAGCTTAGGGAGTCCATTGTTTGTTGGAATTGAAAGAATTCAGGGTATAGATGGTTCATGGATATTGATTTCACAATTAATATAGTCGCTAAGTATGAAACAAACGATAATTTCTTAGACATTGAATGAAAAATAATCTTTGGAACAGAAAGAGGAGTGTAATTAGCTGGAGGCGCATTGAATGTCTCATTATTTTTGAATGAAACTACTTAACAATTGTACTAAATGGAAACCAAGATGAATGAATTCTTCAATTGGTGGAAGTAAACACATTTAGAGTGTTAATAGAGTTTAGAATTGTTTGTTGTATTAAGTATCGTTGGTAGTTTAGGCACAAGTGTTAATTTCATGATCTTTGTATCAAAAAGTGTGTTTGTAAACAAAAAAGGATACTTGCGAAGAAGAAATGATGGGACAGACTCTTTATTTTGTATTTCAACCAATTAATATCAATAAGAAAAGCAAATCAAGATTAGGGACTCCATTGTTTGTTGGAATTGAAAGAATTCAGGGTATAGATGGTTCATGGATATTGATTTCACAATTAATATAGTCGTTAAGTATGAAACAAACCATAATTCCATGGTCATTGAATGAAAAATAGTCTTTGAAACAGAAAGAGGAGTGTAATTAGCTGAAGGCACATTGAATGTCTCATTATTTTTGAATGAAACTACTTAACAATTGTACTAAATGCAATCCAATATGAATGAATTCTTCGATTGGCGGAAGTAAACACATTTAGAGTGTTAATAGGGTTTAGAATGGTTTGTTTTAATGAATATACTGAGTAGTTTAGGCACAAGTGTGAATTTCATGATCTTTGTATCAAAAAGTGTGTTTGCAAACAAAAAAGGATGCTTGCTAAGAACAATTTGGTTTCAACCAATTAATATCAATAAGGAAAGCAAATCAAGATCAGGGACTCCATTGTTTGTTGGAATTGAAAGAATTCAGGGTATAGATGGTTCATGGATATTGATTTCACAATTAATATAGTTGTTAAGTATGAAACAAACGATAATTCCATGGTCATTGAATGAAAAATAGTCTTTGGTACATAAAGAGGAGTGTAATTAGCTGGAGGCGCAATGAATGCCTCATTATTTTTCAATGAAACTATTTAACAATAGTACGAAATTCATACCAATATGAATGAATTCTTCGATTGGTGGAAGTAAACACATTTAGAGTGTTAATAGGGTTTAGAATGGTTTGTTTTAATGAATATACTTAGTAGTTTAGGCACAAGTGTGAATTTCATGATCTTTGTATCAAAAAGTGTGTTTGTAGACAAAAAAGGATACTTGCTAGGTAGAAATGATGGGACGGACTCTTTATTTTGTATTTGAAAAAATTAATATCAATAAGTAAAGCAAATCAAGATCAGGGACACCATTGTCTGTCGGAATTGAAAGAATTCACGGTATATATGGTTTCTGGATATTGATTTCACAATTAATATAGTCGTTAAGTATTACACAAACCATAATTTCATGGTCATTGAATGAAAAATAGTCTTTCGAACAGAAAGAGAAGTGTAGTTAGCTAGAGGCGCATTGAATGTCTCATTAGTTTTGAATGAAACTACATAAGAATTGAACAAAATGCAAACTAAGATGAATGAATTCTTCGATTGGTGGAAGTAAACACATTTAGAGTGTTGATAGGGTTTCGAATGGTTTGTTTTCATGAATATTGTTAGTAGTTTAGGCACAAGTGTTAATTTCATGATCTTTGTGTCAAAAAGTGTGTTTGTAGACAAAAAAGGATACTTGCTAAGTAGAAATGATGGGACGAACTCTTTATTTTGTATTTCAACCAATTAATATCAATAAGAAAAGCAAATCAAGATCAGCGACTCCATTATTTGCTGGAATTGAAAGAATTCATGGTATCGATGGTTCATGGATATTGATTTCACAATTAATATATTCAATAGGTATCACACAAACAATAATTTCATGGTCATTGAATGAAAAATAGTCTTTGGAACAGAAAGAGAAGTGTAATTAGCTGGAGGCGCATTCAATGTCTCATTATTTTTCAATGAAACTACTTAACAATTTTAAAAAATGCAAACCAAGATGAATGAATTCTTCGATTAGTGGAACTAAACACATTTAGAGTGTTAATAGGGTTTAGAATGGTTTGTTTTAATGAATATTGTTAGTAGTTTAGGCACAAGTGTTAATTTCATGATCTTTGTATCAAAAAGTGTGTTTGTAGACAAAAAAGGATACTTGCTAAGTAGAAATGATGGGACGAACTCTTTATTTTGTATTTCAACCAATTAATATCAATAAGAAAAGTAAATCAAGATTAGCGACTCCATTGATTGTTGGAATTGAAAGAATTCAGGGTATAGATGGTTCATGGATATTGATTTCACAATTAATATAGTCGCTAAGTATGAAACAAACAATAATTTCATAGACATTGAATGAAAAAAAATTTTTGGAACGGAAAGAGGAGTGTAATTAGCTGGAAGCGCATTGAATGTCTCATTATTTTTGAATGAAACTACTTAACAGTACTACAAAATGCAAACCAAGATGAATGAATTCTTCGATTGGTGGATGTAAACACATTTAGAGTGTTAATAGGGTTTAGAATGGTTTGTTTTAATGAATATACTTAGTAGATTAGGCACAAGTGTGAATTTCATCATCTTTGTATCAAAAAGTGTGTTTGTAGACAAAAAAGGATACTTGCTAGGTAGAAATGATGGGACGGACTCTTTGTTTTGTATTTGAAAAAATTAATATCAATAAGTAAAGCAAATCAAGATCAGGGACACCATTGTCTGTCGGAATTGAAAGAATTCACGGTATATATGGTTTCTGGATATTGATTTCACAATTAATATAGTCGTTAAGTATTACACAAACCATAATTTCAAGGTCATTGAATGAAAAATAGTCTTTGGAACAGAAAGAGAAGTGTAGTTAGCTAGAGGCCCATTGAATGTCTCATTATTTTTCAATGAAACTACTTAACAATTGTAAAAAATGCAAACCAAGATGAATGAATTCTTCGATTGGTGGAACTAAACACATTTAGAGTGTTAATAGGGTTTAAAATGGTTTGTTTTAATGAATATTGTTAGTAGTTTAGGCACAAGTGTTAATTTCATGATCTTTGTATCAAAAAGTGTGTTTGTAGACAAAAAAGGATACTTGCTAAGTAGAAATGATGGGACGAACTCTTTATTTTGTATTTCAACCAATTAATATCAATAAGAAAAGTAAATCAAGATTAGAGACTCCATTGATTGTTGGAATTGAAAGAATTCAGGGTATAGATGGTTCATGGATATTGATTTCACAATTAATATAGTCGTTAAGTATGAAACAAACAATAATTTCATAGACATTGAATGAAAAATAGTCTTTGGAACAGAAAGAGGAGTGTAATTAGCTGGAAGCGCATTGAATGTCTCATTATTTTTGAATGAAACTACTTAACAGTACTACAAAATGCAAACCAAGATGAATGAATTCTTCGATTGGTGGATGCAAACACATTTAGAGTGTTAATAGGGTTTAGAATGGTTTGTTTTAATGAATATTGTTAGTAGTTTAGTCACAAGTGTTAATTTCATGATGTTTGTATTAAAAAGTGTGTTTGTAAACAAAAAAGGATACTTGCGAAGAGGAAATGATAGGACGGACTCTTTATTTTGTATTTCAGCCAATTAATATCAATAAGAAAAGCAAATCAAGCTTAGGGAGTCCATTGTTTGTTGGAATTGAAAGAATTCAGGGTATAGATGGTTCATGGATATTGATTTCACAATTAATATAGTCGCTAAGTATGAAACAAACGATAATTTCATAGACATTGAATGAAAAAAAATCTTTGGAACAGAAAGAGGAGTGTAATTAGCTGGAAGCGCATTGAATGTCTCATTATTTTTGAATGAAACTACTTAACAGTACCACAAAATGCAAACCAAGATGAATGAATTCTTCGATTGGTGGATGTAAACACATTTAGAGTGTTAATAGGGTTTAGAATGGTTTGTTTTAATGAATATACTTAGTAGTTTAGGCACAAGTATGAATTTCATGATCTTTCTATCAAAAAGTGTGTTTGTAGACAAAAAAGGATACTTGCTAGGTAGAAATGATGGGACGGACTCTTTGTTTTGTATTTGAAAAAATTAATATCAATAAGTAAAGCAAATCAAGATCAGGGACACCATTGTCTGTCGGAATTGAAAGAATTCACGGTATATATGGTTTCTGGATATTGATTTCACAATTAATATAGTCGTTAAGTATTACACAAACCATAATTTCATGGTCATTGAATGAAAAATAGTCTTTGGAACAGAAAGAGAAGTGTAGTTAGCTAGAGGCGCATTGAATGTCTCATTATTTTTCAATGAAACTACTTAACAATTGTAAAAAATGCAAACGAAGATGAATGAATTCTTCGATTGGTGGAACTAAACACATTTAGAGTGTTAATAGGGTTTAAAATGGTTTGTTTTAATGAATATTGTTAGTCGTTTAGGCACAAGTGTTAATTTCATGATCTTTGTATCAAAAAGTGTGTTTGTAGACAAAAAAGGATACTTGCTAAGTAGAAATGATGGGACGAACTCTTTATTTTGTATTTCAACCAATTAATATCAATAAGAAAAGCAAATCAAGCTTAGGGAGTCCATTGATTGTTGGAATTGAAAGAATTCAGGGTATAGATGGTTCATGGATATTGATTTCACAATTAATGTAGTCGTTAAGTATGAAACAAACAATAATTTCATAGACATTGAATGAAAAATAGTCTTTGGAACAGAAAGAGGAGTGTAATTAGCTGGAAGCGCATTGAATGTCTCATTATTTTTGAATGAAACTACTTAACAGTACTACAAAATGCAAACCAAGATGAATGAATTCTTCGATTGGTGGATGTAAACACATTTAGAGTGTTAATAGGGTTTAGAATGGTTTGTTTTAATGAATATTGTTAGTAGTTTAGTCACAAGTGTTAATTTCATGATGTTTGTATTAAAAAGTGTGTTTGTAAACAAAAAAGGATACTTGCGAAGAAGAAATGATAGGACGGACTCTTTATTTTGTATTTCTGCCAATTAATATCAATAAGAAAAGCAAATCAAGCTTAGGGAGTCCATTGTTTGTTGGAATTGAAAGAATTCAGGGTATAGATGGTTCATGGATATTGATTTCACAATTAATATAGTCGCTAAGTATGAAACAAACGATAATTTCATAGACATTGAATGAAAAAAAATCTTTGGAACAGAAAGAGGAGTGTAATTAGCTGGAAGCGCATTGAATGTCTCATTATTTTTGAATGAAACTACTTAACAGTACTACAAAATGCAAACCAAGATGAATGAATTCTTCGATTGGTGGATGTAAACACATTTAGAGTGTTAATAGGGTTTAAAATGGTTTGTTTTAATGAATATTGTTAGTAGTTTAGGCACAAGTGTGAATTTCATGATCTTTGTATCAAAAAGTGTGTTTGTAAACAAAAAAGGATACTTGCGAAGAAGAAATGATAGGACAGACTCTTTATTTTGTATTTCAACCAATTAATATCAATAAGAAAAGCAAATCAAGATCAGGGAGTCCATTGTTTGTTGGAATTGAAAGAATTCAGGGTATAGATGGTTCATGGATATTGATTTCACAATTAATATAGTCATTAAATATGAAACAAACGATAATTTGATGGTCATTGAATGAAAAATAGTCTTTGGAACAGAAAGAGGAGTGTAATTAGCTGGAGGCGCAATGAATGTCTCATTATTTTTGAATGAAACTACTTAACAATAGTACGAAATTCATACCAATATGAATGAATTCTTCGATTGGTGGAAGTAAACACATTTAGAGTGTTAATAGGGTTTAGAATGGTTTGTTTTAATGAATATACTTAGTAGTTTAGGCACAAGTGTGAATTTCATGATCTTTGTATCAAAAAGTGTGTTTGTAGACAAAAAAGGATACTTGCTAAGTAGAAATGATGGGACGGACTCTTTATTTTGTATTTGAAAAAATTAATATCAATAAGTAAAGCAAATCAAGATTAGGGACACCATTGTCTGTCGGAATTGAAAGAATTCACGGCATATATGGTTTCCGGATATTGATTTCACAATTAATATAGTCGTTAAGTATTACACAAACCATAATTTCATGGTAATTGAATGAAAAATAGTCTTTGGAACAGAAAGAGAAGTGTAATTAGCTGGAGGCGCATTGAATGTCTCATTAGTTTTGAATGAAACTACATAAGAATTGTACAAAACGCAAACCAAGATGAATGAATTCTTCGATTGGTGGAAGTAAACACATTTAGAGTGCTGATAGGGTTTCGAATGGTTTGTTTTCATGAATATTGTTAGTAGTTTAGGCACAAGTGTTAATTTCATGATCTTTGTATCAAAAAGTGTGTTTGTAGACAAAAAAGGATACTTGCTAAGTAGAAATGATGGGACGAACTCTTTATTTTGTATTTCAACCAATTAATATCAATAAGAAAAGCAAATCAAGATCAGCGACTCCATTGTTTGCTGGAATTGAAAGAATTCATGGTATCGATGGTTCATGGATATTGATTTCACAATTAATATATTCAATAGGTATCACACAAACAATAATTTCATGGTCATTGAATGAAAAATAGTCTTTGGAACAGAAAGAGGAGTGTAATTAGCTGGAGGCGCATTCAATGTCTCATTATTTTTCAATGAAACTACTTAACAATTGTAAAAAATGCAAACGAAGATGAATGAATTCTTCGATTGGTGGAACTAAACACATTTAGAGTGTTAATAGGGTTTAGAATGGTTTGTTTTAATGAATATACTGAGTAGTTTAGGCACAAGTGTGAATTTCATGATCTTTGTATCAAAAAGTGTGTTTGTAAACAAAAAAGGATGCTTGCTAAGAACAATTTTGTTTCAACCAATTAATATCAATAAGGACAGCAAATCAAGATCAGGGACTCCATTGTTTGTTGGAATTGAAAGAATTCAGGGTATAGATGGTTCATGGATATTGATTTCACAATTAATATAGTTGTTAAGTATGAAACAAACGATAATTCCATGGTCATTGAATGAAAAATAGTCTTTGGTACAGAAAGAGGAGTGTAATTAGCTGGAGGCGCAATGAATGTCTCATTATTTTTGAATGAAACTACTTAACAATAGTACGAAATTCATACCAATATGAATGAATTCTTCGATCGGCGGAAGTAAACACATTTAGAGTGTTAATAGGGTTTAGAATGGTTTGTTTTAATGAATATACTTAGTAGTTTAGGCACAAGTGTGAATTTCATGATCTTTGTATCAAAAAGTGTGTTTGTAGACAAAAAAGGATACTTGCTAGGTAGAAATGATGGGACGGACTCTTTATTTTGTATTTGAAAAAATTAATATCAATAAGTAAAGCAAATCAAGATCAGGGACACCATTGTCTGTCGGAATTGAAAGAATTCACGGTATATATGGTTTCTGGATATTGATTTCACAATTAATATAGTCGTTAAGTATTACACAAACCATAATTTCATGGTCATTGAATGAAAAATAGTTTTTGGAACAGAAAGAGAAGTGTAATTAGCTGGAGGCGCATTGAATGTCTCATTAGTTTTGAATGAAACTACATAAGAATTGTACAAAATGCAAACTAAGATGAATGAATTCTTCGATTGGTGGAAGTAAACACATTTAGAGTGTTGATAGGGTTTCGAATGGTTTGTTTTCATGAATATTGTAGTTAGTAGTTTAGGCACAAGTGTTAATTTCATGATCTTTGTATCAAAAAAGTGCGTTTTTGTAGACAAAAAAAAAGATACTTGCTAAGTAGAAATGATGGGACGAACTCTTTATTTTGTATTTCAACCAATTAATATCAATAAGAAAAGCAAATCAAGATCAGCGACTCCATTATTTGCTGGAATTGAAAGAATTCATGGTATCGATGGTTCATGGATATTGATTTCACAATTAATATATTCAATAGGTATCACACAAACAATAATTTCATGGTCATTGAATGAAAAATAGTCTTTGGAACAGAAAGAGGAGTGTAATTAGCTGGAGGCGCATTGAATGTCTCATTATTTTTCAATGAAACTACTTAACAATTGTAAAAAATGCAAACCAAGATGAATGAATTCTTCGATTGGTGGAACTAAACACATTTAGAGTGTTAATAGGGTTTAAAATGGTTTGTTTTAATGAATATTGTTAGTAGTTTAGGCACAAGTGTTAATTTCATGATCTTTGTATCAAAAAGTGTGTTTGTAGACAAAAAAGGATACTTGCTAAGTAGAAATGATGGGACGAACTCTTTATTTTGTATTTCAACCAATTAATATCAATAAGAAAAGTAAATCAAGATTAGAGACTCCATTGATTGTTGGAATTGAAAGAATTCAGGGTATAGATGGTTCATGGATATTGATTTCACAATTAATATAGTCGTTAAGTATGAAACAAACAATAATTTCATAGACATTGAATGAAAAATAGTCTTTGGAACAGAAAGAGGAGTGTAATTAGCTGGAAGCGCATTGAATGTCTCATTATTTTTGAATGAAACTACTTAACAATACTACAAAATGCAAACCAAGATGAATGAATTCTTCGATTGGTGGATGTAAACACATTTAGAGTGTTAATAGGGTTTAGAATGGTTTGTTTTAATGAATATTGTTAGTAGTTTCGGCACAAGTGTTAATATCATGATCTTTGTATCAAAAAGTGTGTTTGTAAACAAAAAAGGATACTTGCGAAGAAGAAATATAGGACAGACTCTTTATTTTGCATTTCAACCAATTAATATCAATAAGAAAAGCAAATCAAGATCAGGGAGTCCATTGTTTGTTGGAATTGAAAGAATTCATGGTATAGATGGTTCATGGATATTGATTTCACAATTAATATAGTCATTAAGTATGAAACAAACGATAATTTGATGGTCATTGAATGAAAAATAGTCTTTAGAACAGAAAGAGGTGTGTAATTAGCTGGAGGCGCAATGAATGCCTCATTATTTTTGAATGAAACTACTTAACAATAGTACGAAATTCATACCAATATGAATGAATTCTTCGATTGGTGGAAGTAAACACATTTAGAGTGTTAATAGGGTTTAGAATGGTTTGTTTTAATGAATATACATAGTAGTTTAGGCACAAGTGTGAATTTCATGATCTTTGTATCAAAAAGTGTGTTTGTAGACAAAAAAGTATACTTGCTAAGTAGAAATGATGGGACAGACTCTTTATTTTGTATTTGAAAAAATTAATATCAATCAGTAAAGCAAATCAAGATCAGGGACACCATTGTCTGTCGGAATTGAAAGAATTCACGGTATATATGGTTTCTGGATATTGATTTCACAATTAATATAGTCGTTAAGTATTACACAAACCATAATTTCATGGTCATTGAATGAAAAATAGTCTTTGGAACAGAAAGAGAAGTGTAATTAGCTGGAGGCGCATTGAATGTCACATTAGTTTTGAATGAAACTACATAAGAATTGTACAAAATGCAAACCAAGATGAATGAATTCTTCGATTGGTGGAAGTAAACACATTTAGAGTGTTCATAGGGTTTCGAATGGTTTGTTTTCATGAATATTGTTAGTAGTTTAGGCACAAGTGTTAATTTCATGATCTTTGTATCAAAAAGTGTGTTTGTAGACAAAAAAGGATACTTGCTAAGTAGAAATGATGGGACGAACTCTTTATTTTGTATTTCAACCAATTAATATCAATAAGAAAAGCAAATCAAGATCAGCGACTCCATTGTTTGCTGGAATTGAAAGAATTCATGGTATCGATGGTTCATCGATATTGATTTCACAATTAATATATTCAATAGGTATCACACAAACAATAATTTCATGGTCATTGAATGAAACATAGTCTTTGGAACAGAAAGAGGAGTGTAATTAGCTGGAGGCGCATTCAATGTCTCATTATTTTTCAATGAAACTACTTAACAATTGTAAAAAATGCAAACCAAGATGAATGAATTCTTCGATTGGTGGATGTAAATACATTTAGAGTGTTAATAGGGTTTAAAATGGTTTGTTTTAATGAATATTGTTAGTAGTTTAGGCACAAGTGTGAATTTCATGATCTTTGTATCAAAAAGTGTGTTTGTAAACAAAAAAGGATACTTGCGAAGAAGAAATGATAGGACAGACTCCTTATTTTGTATTTCAACCAATTAATATCAATAAGAAAAGTAAATCAAGATTAGCGACTCCATTGATTGTTGGAATTGAAAGAATTCAGGGTATAGATGGTTCATGGATATTGATTTCACAATTAATATAGTCGTTAAGTATGAAACAAACAATAATTTCATAGACATTGAATGAAAAATAGTCTTTGGAACAGAAAGAGGAGTGTAATTAGCTGGAAGCGCATTGAATGTCTCATTATTTTTGAATGAAACAACTTAACAGTACTACAAAATGCAAACCAAGATGAATGAATTCTTCGATTGGTGGATGTAAACACATTTAGAGTGTTAATAGGATTTAGAATGGTTTGTTTTAATGAATATTGTTAGTAGTTTAGTCACAAGTGTTAATTTCATGATGTTTGTATTAAAAAGTGTGTTTGTAAAGAAAAAAGGATACTTGCGAAGAAGAAATGATAGGACGGACTCTTTATTTTCTATTTCAGCCAATTAATATCAATAAGAAAAGCAAATCAAGCTTAGGGAGTCCATTGTTTGTTGGAATTGAAAGAATTCAGGGTATAGATGGTTCATGGATATTGATTTCACAATTAATATAGTCGCTAAGTATGAAACAAACGATAATTTCATAGACATTGAATGAAAAATAATCTTTGGAACAGAAAGAGGAGTGTAATTAGCTGGAAGCGCATTGAATGTCTCATTATTTTTGAATGAAACTACTTAACAATACTACAAAATGCAAACCAAGATGAATGAATTCTTCGATTGGTGGATGTAAACACATTTAGAGTGTTAATAGGGTTTAGAATGGTTTGTTTTAATGATGAATATAGTTAGTAGTTTCGGCACAAGTGTTAATTTCATGATCTTTGTATCAAAAAGTGTGTTTGTAACACAAAAAAAGGATACTTGCGAAGAAGAAAAATGATAGGACAGACTCTTTGTTTTGTATTTCAACCAATTAATATCAATAAGAAAAGCAAATCAAGATCAGGGAGTCCATTGTTTGTTGGAATTGAAAGAATTCAGGGTATAGATGGTTCATGGATATTGATTTCACAATTAATATAGTCATCAAATATGAAACAAACGATAATTTGATGGTCATTGAATGAAAAATAGTCTTTGGAACAGAATGAGGAGTGTAATTAGCTGGAGGCGCAATGAATGTCTCATTATTTTTGAATGAAACTACTTAACAATAGTACGAAATTCATACCAATATGAATGAATTCTTCGATTGGTGGAAGTAAACACATTTAGAGTGTTAATAGGGTTTAGAATGGTTTGTTTTAATGAATATACTTAGTAGTTTAGGCACAAGTGTGAATTTCATGATCTTTGTATCAAAAAGTGTGTTTGTAGACAAAAAAGGATACTTGCTAAGTAGAAATGATGGGACAGACTCTTTATTTTGTATTTGAAAAAATTAATATCAATAAGTAAAGCAAATCAAGATCAGGGACACCATTGTCTGTCGGAATTGAAAGAATTCACGGCATATATGGTTTCTGGATATTGATTTCACAATTAATATAGTCGTTAAGTATTACACAAACCATAATTTCATGGTAATTGAATGAAAAATAGTCTTTGGAACAGAAAGAGAAGTGTAATTAGCTGGAGGCGCATTGAATGTCTCATTAGTTTTGAATGAAACTACATAAGAATTGTACAAAACGCAAACCAAGATGAATGAATTCTTCGATTGGTGGAAATAAACACATTTAGAGTGCTGATAGGGTTTGGAATGGTATGTGTTTTCATGAATATTGTTAGTAGTTTAGGCACAAGTGTTAATTTCATGATCTTTGTATCAAAAAGTGTGTTTGTAGACAAAAAAGGATACTTGCTAAGTAGAAATGATGGGGACGAACTCTTTATTTTTTGTATTTCAACAAATTAATATCAATAAGAAAAGCAAATCAAGATCAGCGACTCCATTGTTTGCTGGAATTGAAAGAATTCATGGTATCGATGGTTCATGGATATTGATTTTCACAATTAATATATTCAATAGGTATCACACAAACAATAATTTCATGGTCATTGAATGAAAAATAGTCTTTGGAACAGAAAGAGGAGTGTAATTAGCTGGAGGCGAATTCAATGTCTCATTATTTTTCAATGAAACTACTTAACAATTGTAAAAAATGCAAACGAAGATGAATGAATTCTTCGATTGGTGGAACTAAACACATTTAGAGTGTTAATAGGGTTTAGAATGGTTTGTTTTAATGAATATACTGAGTAGTTTAGGCACAAGTGTGAATTTCATGATCTTTGTATCAAAAAGTGTGTTTGTAAACAAAAAAGGATGCTTGCTAAGAACAATTTTGTTTCAACCAATTAATATCAATAAGGAAAGCAAATCAAGATCAGGGACTCCATTGTTTGTTGGAATTGAAAGAATTCAGGGTATAGATGGTTCATGGATATTGATTTTACAATTAATATAGTTGTTAAGTATGAAACAAACGATAATTCCATGGTCATTGAATGAAAAATAGTCTTTGGTACAGAAAGAGGAGTGTAATTAGCTGGAGGCGCAATGAATGTCTCATTATTTTTGAATGAAACTACTTAACAATAGTACGAAAATCATACCAATATGAATGAATTCTTCGATTGGTGGAAGTAAACACATTTAGAGTGTTAATAGGGTTTAGAATGGTTTGTTTTAATGAATATACTTAGTAGATTAGGCACAAGTGTGAATTTCATGATCTTTGTATCAAAAAGTGTGTTTGTAGACAAAAAAGGATACTTGCTAGGTAGAAATCATGGGACAGACTCTTTATTTTGTATTTGAAAAAATTAATATCAATAAGTAAAGCAAATCAAGATCAGGGACACCATTGTCCGTCGGAATTGAAAGAATTCATGGTATATATGGTTTCTGGATATTGATTTCACAATTAATATAGTCGTTAAGTATTACACAAACCATAATTTCATGGTCATTGAATGAAAAATAGTTTTTGGAACAGAAAGAGAAGTGTAATTAGCTGGAGGCGCATTGAATGTCTCATTAGTTTTGAATGAAACTACATAAGAATTGTACAAAATGCAAACTAAGATGAATGAATTCTTCGATTGGTGGAAGTAAACACATTTAGAGTGTTGATAGGGTTTCGAATGGTTTGTTTTCATGAATATTGTTAGTAGTTTAGGCACAAGTGTTAATTTCATGATCTTTGTATCAAAAAGTGTGTTTGTAGACAAAAAAGGATACTTGCTAAGTAGAAATGATGGGATGAACTCTTTATTTTGTATTTCAACCAATTAATATCAATAAGAAAAGCAAATAAAGATCAGCGACTCCATTATTTGCTGGAATTGAAAGAATTCATGGTATCGATGGTTCATGGATATTGATTTCACAATTAATATATTCAATAGGTATCACACAAACAATAATTTCATGGTCATTGAATGAAAAATAGTCTTTGGAACAGAAAGAGGAGTGTAATTAGCTGGAGGCGCATTCAATGTCTCATTATTTTTCAATGAAACTACTTAACAATTGTAAAAAATGCAAACCAAGATGAATGAATTCTTCGATTGGTGCAACTAAACACATTTAGAGTGTTAATAGGGTTTAAAATGGTTTGTTTTAATGAATATTGTTAGTAGTTTAGGCACAAGTGTTAATTTCATGATCTTTGTATCAAAAAGTGTGTTTGTAGACAAAAAAGGATACTTGCTAAGTAGAAATGATGGGACGAACTCTTTATTTTGTATTTCAACCAATTAATATCAATAAGAAAAGTAAATCAAGATTAGAGACTCCATTGGTTGTTGGAATTGAAAGAATTCAGCGTATAGATGGTTCATGGATATTGATTTCACAATTAATATAGTCGTTAAGTATGAAACAAACAATAATTTCATAGACATTGAATGAAAAATAGTCTTTGGAACAGAAAGAGGAGTGTAATTAGCTGGAAGCGCATTGAATGTCTCATTATTTTTGAATGAAACTACTTAACAATACTACAAAATGCAAACCAAGATGAATGAATTCTTCGATTGGTGGATGTAAACACATTTAGAGTGTTAATAGGGTTTAGAATGGTTTGTTTTAATGAATATTGTTTAGTAGTTTTCGGCACAAGTGTTAATATCATGATCTTTGTATCAAAAAGTGTGTTTTGTAAACAAAAAAGGATACTTGCGAAGAAGAAATGATAGGACAGACTCTTTATTTTGCATTTCAACCAATTAATATCAATAAGAAAAGCAAATCAAGATCAGGGAGTCCATTGTTTGTTGGAATTGAAAGAATTCATGGTATAGATGGTTCATGGATATTGATTTCACAATTAATATAGTCATTAAGTATGAAACAAACGATAATTTGATGGTCATTGAATGAAAAATAGTCTTTGGAACAGAAAGAGGAGTGTAATTAGCTGGAGGCGCAATGAATGCCTCATTATTTTTGAATGAAACTACTTAACAATAGTACGAAATTCATACCAATATGAATGAATTCTTCGATTGGTGGAAGTAAACACATTTAGAGTGTTAATAGGGTTTAGAATGGTTTGTTTTAATGAATATACATAGTAGTTTAGGCACAAGTGTGAATTTCATGATCTTTGTATCAAAAAGTGTGTTTGTAGACAAAAAAGGATACTTGCTAAGTAGAAATGATGGGACAGACTCTTTATTTTGTATTTGAAAAAATTAATATCAATCAGTAAAGCAAATCAAGATCAGGGACACCATTGTCTGTCGGAATTGAAAGAATTCACGGTATATATGGTTTCTGGATATTGATTTCACAATTAATATAGTCGTTAAGTATTACACAAACCATAATTTCATGGTCATTGAATGAAAAATAGTCTTTGGAACAGAAAGAGAAGTGTAATTAGCTGGAGGCGCATTGAATGTCACATTAGTTTTGAATGAAACTACATAAGAATTGTACAAAATGCAAACCAAGATGAATGAATTCTTCGATTGGTGGAAGTAAACACATTTAGAGTGTTGATAGGGTTTCGAATGGTTTGTTTTCATGAATATTGTTAGTAGTTTAGGCACAAGTGTTAATTTCATGATCTTTGTATCAAAAAGTGTGTTTGTAGACAAAAAAGGATACTTGCTAAGTAGAAATGATGGGACGAACTCTTTATTTTGTATTTCAACCAATTAATATCAATAAGAAAAGTAAATCAAGGTTAGCGACTCCATTGATTGTTGGAATTGAAAGAATTCAGGGTATAGATGGTTCATGGATATTGATTTCACAATTAATATAGTCGTTAAGTATGAAACAAACAATAATTTCATAGACATTGAATGAAAAATAGTCTTTGGAACAGAAAGAGGAGTGTAATTAGCTGGAAGCGCATTGAATGTCTCATTATTTTTGAATGAAACTACTTAACAGTACTACAAAATGCAAACCAAGATGAATGAATTCTTCGATTGGTGGATGTAAACACATTTAGAGTGTTAATAGGGTTTAGAATGGTTTTGTTTTAAATGAATATTGTTAGTAGTTTAGTCACAAAGTGTTAATTTCATGATGTTTGTATTAAAAAGTGTGTTTGTAAACAAAAAAGGATACTTGCGAAGAAGAAATGATAGGACGGACTCTTTATTTTCTATTTTTCAGCCAATTAATATCAATAAGAAAAGCAAATCAAGCTTAGGGAGTCCATTGTTTGTTGGAATTGAAAGAATTCAGGGTATAGATGGTTCATGGATATTGATTTCACAATTAATATAGTCGCTAAATATGAAACAAAACGATAATTTCATATAGACATTGATTGAATGAAAAAAAATCTTTGGAACAGAAAGAGGAGTGTAATTAGCTGGAAGCGCATTGAATGTCTCATTATTTTTGAATGAAACTACTTAACAGTACTACAAAATGCAAACTAAGATGAATGAATTCTTCGATTGGTGGATGTAAACACATTTAGAGTGTTAATAGGGTTTAGAATGGTTTGTTTTAATGAATATTGTTAGTAGTTTAGGCACAAGTGTGAATTTCATGATCTTTGTATCAAAAAGTGTGTTTGTAAACAAAAAAGGATACTTGCGAAGAAGAAATGATAGGACAGACTCTTTATTTTGTATTTCAACCAATTAATATCAATAAGAAAAGCAAATCAAGATCAGGGAGTCCATTGTTTGTTGGAATTGAAAGAATTCAGGGTATAGATGGTTCATGGATATTGATTTCACAATTAATATAGTCGTTAAGTATGAAAATAGTCTTTGGTACAGAAAGAGGAGTGTAATTAGCTGGAGGCGCAATGAATGTCTCATTATTTTTGAATGAAACTACTTAACAATAGTACGAAATTCATACCAATATGAATGAATTCTTCGATTGGTGGAAGTAAACACATTTAGAGTGTTAATAGGGTTTAGAATGGTTTGTTTTAATGAATATACTTAGTAGTTTAGGCACAAGTGTGAATTTCATGATCTTTGTATCAAAAAGTGTGTTTGTAGACAAAAAAGGATACTTGCTAAGTAGAAATGATGGGACAGACTCTTTATTTTGTATTTGAAAAAATTAATATCAATCAGTAAAGCAAATCAAGATCAGGGACACCATTGTCTGTCGGAATTGAAAGAATTCACGGGTATATATGGTTCATGGATATTGATTTTTCACAATTAATATAGTCGTTAAGTATTACACAAACCCATAATTTCATGGTCATTGAATGAAAAATAGTTTTTGGGAACAGAAAGAGAAGTGTAATTAGCTGGAGGCGCATTGAATGTCTCATTAGTTTTGAATGAAACTACATAAGAATTGTACAAAATGCAAACTAAGATGAATGAATTCTTCGATTGGTGGAAGTAAACACATTTAGAGTGTTGATAGGGTTTCGAATGGTTTGTTTTCATGAATATTGTTAGTAGTTTAGGCACAAGTGTTAATTTCATGATCTTTGTATCAAAAAGTGTGTTTGTAGACAAAAAAGGATACTTGCTAAGTAGAAAATGATGGGATGAACTCTCTTTATTTTGTATTTCAACCAATTAATATCAATAAGAAAAGCAAATAAAGATCAGCGACTCCATTATTTGCTGGAATTGAAAGAATTCATGGTATCGATGGTTCATGGATATTGATTTCACAATTAATATATTCAATAGGTATCACACAAACAATAATTTCATGGTCATTGAATGAAAAATAGTCTTTGGAACAGAAAGAGGAGTGTAATTAGCTGGAGGCGCATTCAATGTCTCATTATTTTTCAATGAAACTACTTAACAATTGTAAAAAATGCAAACCAAGATGAATGAATTCTTCGATTGGTGCAACTAAACACATTTAGAGTGTTAATAGGGTTTAAAATGGTTTGTTTTAATGAATATTGTTAGTAGTTTAGGCACAAGTGTTAATTTCATGATCTTTGTATCAAAAAGTGTGTTTGTAGACAAAAAAGGATACTTGCTAAGTAGAAATGATGGGACGAACTCTTTATTTTGTATTTCAACCAATTAATATCAATAAGAAAAGTAAATCAAGATTAGAGACTCCATTGATTGTTGGAATTGAAAGAATTCAGTGTATAGATGGTTCATGGATATTGATTTCACAATTAATATAGTCGTTAAGTATGAAACAAACAATAATTTCATAGACATTGAATGAAAAATAGTCTTTGGAACAGAAAAGAGGAGTGTGTAATTAGCTGGAAGCGCATTGAATGTCTCATTATTTTTGAATGAAACTACTTAACAATACTACAAAATGCAAACCAAGATGAATGAATTCTTCGATTGGTGGATGTAAACACATTTAGAGTGTTAATAGGGTTTAGAATGGTTTGTTTTAATGAATATTGTTAGTAGTTTCGGCACAAGTGTTAATATCATGATCTTTGTATCAAAAAGTGTGTTTGTAAACAAAAAAGGATACTTGCGAAGAAGAAATGATAGGACAGACTCTTTATTTTGCATTTCAACCAATTAATATCAATAAGAAAAGCAAATCAAGATCAGGGAGTCCATTGTTTGTTGGAATTGAAAGAATTCATGGTATAGATGGTTCATGGATATTGATTTCACAATTAATATAGTCATTAAGTATGAAACAAACGATAATTTGATGGTCATTGAATGAAAAATAGTCTTTGGAACAGAAAGAGGAGTGTAATTAGCTGGAGGCGCAATGAATGCCTCATTATTTTTGAATGAAACTACTTAACAATAGTACGAAATTCATACCAATATGAATGAATTCTTCGATTGGTGGAAGTAAACACATTTAGAGTGTTAATAGGGTTTAGAATGGTTTGTTTTAATGAATATACATAGTAGTTTAGGCACAAGTGTGAATTTCATGATCTTTGTATCAAAAAGTGTGTTTGTAGACAAAAAAGGATACTTGCTAAGTAGAAATGATGGGACAGACTCTTTATTTTTGTATTTGAAAAAATTAATATCAATCAGTAAAGCAAATCAAGATCAGGGACACCATTGTCTGTCGGAATTGAAAGAATTCACGGTATATATGGTTTCTGGATATTGATTTCACAATTAATATAGTCGTTAAGTATTACACAAACCATAATTTCATGGTCATTGAATGAAAAATAGTCTTTGGAACAGAAAGAGAAGTGTAATTAGCTGGAGGCGCATTGAATGTCACATTAGTTTTGAATGAAACTACATAAGAATTGTACAAAATGCAAACCAAGATGAATGAATTCTTCGATTGGTGGAAGTAAACACATTTAGAGTGTTGATAGGGTTTCGAATGGTTTGTTTTCATGAATATTGTTAGTAGTTTAGGCACAAGTGTTAATTTCATGATCTTTGTATCAAAAAGTGTGTTTGTAGACAAAAAAAAGGATACTTGCTAAGTAGAAATGATGGGACGAACTCTTTATTTTGTATTTCAACCAATTAATATCAATAAGAAAAGTAAATCAAGGTTAGCGACTCCATTGATTGTTGGAATTGAAAGAATTCAGGGTATAGATGGTTCATGGATATTGATTTCACAATTAATATAGTCGTTAAGTATGAAACAAACAATAATTTCATAGACATTGAATGAAAAAAAGTCTTTTGGAACAGAAAGAGGAGTGTAATTAGCTGGAAGCGCATTGAATGTCTCATTATTTTTGAATGAAACTACTTAACAGTACTACAAAATGCAAACCAAGATGAATGAATTCTTCGATTGGTGGATGTAAACACATTTAGAGTGTTAATAGGGTTTAGAATGGTTTGTTTTAATGAATATTGTTAGTAGTTTAGTCACAAGTGTTAATTTCATGATGTTTGTATTAAAAAGTGTGTTTGTAAACAAAAAAGGATACTTGCGAAGAAGAAATGATAGGACGGACTCTTTATTTTCTATTTCAGCCAATTAATATCAATAAGAAAAGCAAATCAAGCTTAGGGAGTCCATTGTTTGTTGGAATTGAAAGAATTCAGGGTATAGATGGTTCATGGATATTGATTTCACAATTAATATAGTCGCTAAGTATGAAACAAACGATAATTTCATAGACATTGAATGAAAAAAAATCTTTGGAACAGAAAGAGGAGTGTAATTAGCTGGAAGCGCATTGAATGTCTCATTATTTTTGAATGAAACTACTTAACAGTACTACAAAATGCAAACTAAGATGAATGAATTCTTCGATTGGTGGATGTAAACACATTTAGAGTGTTAATAGGGTTTAGAATGGTTTGTTTTAATGAATATATTGTTAGTAGTTTAGGCACAAGTGTTAATTTTTCATGATCTTTGTATCAAAAAAGTGTGTTTGTAAACAAAAAAGGATACTTGCGAAGAAGAAATGATAGGACAGACTCTTTATTTTGTATTTCAACCAATTAATATCAATAAGAAAAAAGCAAATCAAGATCAGGGAGTCCATTGTTTGTTGGAATTGAAAGAATTCAGGGTATAGATGGTTCATGGATATTGATTTCACAATTAATATAGTCGTTAAGTATGAAAACAAATATAATTTCATGGTCATTGAATGAAAAATAGTCTTTGGAACAGAAAGAGGAGTGTAATTAGCTGGAGGCGCATTGAATGTCTCATTATTTTTGAATGAAACTACTTAACAATAGTACGAAATGCAAACCAAGATGAATGAATTCTTCGATTGGTGGAAGTAAACACATTTAGAGTGTTAATAGGGTTTAGAATGGTTTGTTTTAATGAATATACTTAGTAGTTTTAGGCACAAGTGTTAAATTTCATGATCTTTGTATCAAAAAGTGTGTTTGTAGACAAAAAAGGATACTTGCTAAGTAGAAATGATGGGACGAACTCTTTATTTTGTATTTCAACCAATTAATATCAATAAGAAAAGCAAATCAAGATCAGGGACTCCATTGTTTGTTGGAATTGAAAGAATTCATGGTATCGATGGTTCATGGATATTGATTTCACAATTAATATATTCAATTAGGTATCACACAAACAAATATGATATTTCATGGTCATTGAATGAAAAATATAGTCTTTGGAACAGAAAAGAGGAGTGTAATTAGCTGGAGGCGCATTGAATGTCTCATTATTTTTTTGAATGAAACTACTTAACAATTGTACGAAATGCAAACCAAGATGAATGAATTCTTCGATTGGTGGAAGTAAAGACATTTAGAGTGTTAATAGGGTTTAGAATGGTTTGTTTTAATGAATATTGTTAGTAGTTTAGGCACAAGTGTTAATTTCATGATCTTTGTATCAAAAAGTGTGTTTGTAGACAAAAAAGGATACTTGCTAAGTAGAAATGATGGGACAAACTCTTTATTTTGTATTTCAACCAATTAATATCAATAAGAAAAGTAAATCAAGATTAGCGACTCCATTGATTGTTGGAATTGAAAGAATTCAGGGTATAGATGGTTCATGGATATTGATTTCACAATTAATATAGTCGTTAAGTATGAAACAAACAATAATTTCATAGACATTGAATGAAAAATAGTCTTTGGAACAGAAAGAGGAGTGTAATTAGCTGGAAGCGCATTGAATGTCTCATTATTTTTGAATGAAACAACTTAACAGTACTACAAAATGCAAACCAAGATGAATGAATTCTTCGATTGGTGGATGTAAACACATTTAGAGTGTTAATAGGATTTAGAATGGTTTGTTTTAATGAATATTGTTAGTAGTTTAGTCACAAGTGTTAATTTCATGATGTTTGTATTAAAAAGTGTGTTTGTAAACAAAAAAGGATACTTGCGAAGAAGAAATGATAGGACGGACTCTTTATTTTCTATTTCAGCCAATTAATATCAATAAGAAAAGCAAATCAAGATCAGGGAGTCCATTGTTTGTTGGAATTGAAAGAATTCAGGGTATAGATGGTTCATGGATATTGATTTCACAATTAATATAGTCATTAAATATGAAACAAACGATAATTTGATGGTCATTGAATGAAAAATAGTCTTTGGAACAGAAAGAGGAGTTTAATTAGCTGGAGGTGCAATGAATGTCTCATTATTTTTGAATGAAACTACTTAACAATAGTACGAAATTCATACCAATATGAATGAATTCTTTGATTGGTGGAAGTAAACACATTTAGAGTGTTAATAGGGTTTAGAATGGTTTGTTTTAATGAATATACTTCGTAGTTTAGGCACAAGTGTGAATTTCATGATCTTTGTATCAAAAAGTGTGTTTGTAGACAAAAAAGGATACTTGCTAAGTAGAAATGATGGGACGGACTCTTTATTTTGTATTTGAAAAAATTAATATAAATAAGTAAAGCAAATCAAGATCAGGGACACCATTGTCTGTCGGAATTGAAAGAATTCACGGTATATATGGTTTCTGGATATTGATTTCACAATTAATATAGTCGTTAAGTATTACACAAACCATAATTTCATGGTCATTGAATGAAAAATAGTCTTTGGAACAGAAAGAGAAGTGTAATTAGCTGGAGGCACATTGAATGTCTCATTAGTTTTGAATGAAACTACATAAGAATTGTACAAAATGCAAACCAAGATGAATGAATTCTTCGATTGGTGGAAGTAAACATATTTAGAGTGTTGATAGGGTTTCGAATGGTTTGTTTTCATGAATATTGTTAGTAGTTTAGGCACAAGTGTTAATTTCATGATCTTTGTATCAAAAAGTGTGTTTGTAGACAAAAAAGGATACTTGCTAAGTAGAAATGATGGGACGAACTCTTTATTTTGTATTTCAACCAATTAATATCAATAAGAAAAGCAAATAAAGATCAGCGACTCCATTGTTTGCTGGAATTGAAAGAATTCATGGTATCGATGGTTCATGGATATTGATTTCACAATTAATATATTCAATAGGTATCACACAAACAATAATTTCATGGTCATTGAATGAAACATAGTCTTTGGAACAGAAAGAGGAGTGTAATTAGCTGGAGGCGCATTCAATGTCTCATTATTTTTCAATGAAACTACTTAACAATTGTAAAAAATGCAAACCAAGATGAATGAATTCTTCGATTGGTGGAACTAAACACATTTAGAGTGTTAATAGGGTTTAGAATGTTTTGTTTTAATGAATATTGTTAGTAGTTTAGGCACAAGTGTTAATTTCATGATCTTTGTATCAAAAAGTGTGTTTGTAGACAAAAAAGGATACTTGCTAAGTAGAAATGATGGGACGAACTCTTTATTTTGTATTTCAACCAATTAATATCAATAAGAAAAGTAAATCAAGGTTAGCGACTCCATTGATTGTTGGAATTGAAAGAATTCAGGGTATAGATGGTTCATGGATATTGATTTCACAATTAATATAGTCGTTAAGTATGAAACAAACAATAATTTCATAGACATTGAATGAAAAATAGTCTTTGGAACAGAAAGAGGAGTGTAATTAGCTGGAAGTGCATTGAATGTCTTATTATTTTTGAATGAAACAACTTAACAGTACTACAAAATGCAAACCAAGATGAATGAATTCTTCGATTGGTGGATGTAAACACATTTAGAGTGCTCATAGGGTTTAGAATGGTTTGTTTTAAAGAATATTGTTAGTAGTTTAGTCACAAGTGTTAATTTCATGATGTTTGTATTAAAAAGTGTGTTTGTAAAGAAAAAAGGATACTTGCGAAAAAGAAATGATAGGACGGACTCTTTATTTTGTATTTCAGCCAATTAATATCAATAAGAAAAGCAAATCAAGCTTAGGGAGTCCATTGTTTGTTGGAATTGAAAGAATTCAGGGTATAGATGGTTCATAGATATTGATTTCACAATTAATATAGTCGCTAAGTATGAAACAAACGATAATTTCTTAGACATTGAATGAAAAATAATCTTTGGAACAGAAAGAGGAGTGTAATTAGCTGGAGGCGCATTGAATGTCTCATTAGTTTTGAATGAAACTACATAAGAATTGTACAAAATGCAAACCAAGATGAATGAATTCTTCGATTGGCGGAAGTAAACACATTTAGAGTGTTGATTGGGTTTCGAATGGTTTCTTTTCATGAATATTGTTAGTAGTTTAGGCACAAGTGTTAATTTCATGATCTTTGTATCAAAAAGTGTGTTTGTAGACAAAAAAGGATACTTGCTAAGTAGAAATGATGGGACGAACTCTTTATTTTGTATTTCAACCAATTAATATCAATAAGAAAAGCAAATCAAGATCAGCGACTCCATTGTTTGCTGGAATTGAAAGAATTCATGGTATCGATGGTTCATGGATATTGATTTCACAATTAATATATTCAATAGGTATCACATAAACAATAATTTCATGGTCATTGAATGAAACATAGTCTTTGGAACAGATAGAGGAGTGTAATTAGCTGGAGGCGCATTCAATGTCTCATTATTTTTCAATGAAACTACTTAAAAATTGTAAAAAATGCAAACCAAGATGAATGAATTCTTCGATTGGTGGAACTAAACACATTTAGAGTGTTAATAGGGTTTAGAATAGTTTGTTTTAATGAATATTGTTAGTAGTTTAGGCACAAGTGTTAATTTCATGATCTTTGTATCAAAAAGTGTGTTTGTAGACAAAAAAGGATACTTGCTAAGTAGAAATGATGGGACGAACTCTTTATTTTGTATTTCAACCAATTAATATCAATAAGAAAAGTAAATCAAGATTAGCGACTCCATTGATTGTTGGAATTGAAAGAATTCAGGGTATAAATGGTTCATGGATATTGATTTCACAATTAATATAGTCGTTAAGTATGAAACAAACCATAATTTCATAGACATTGAATGAAAAATAGTCTTTGGAACAGAAAGAGGAGTGTAATTAGCTGGAAGCGCATTGAATGTCTCATTATTTTTGAATGAAACTACTTAACAGTTCTACAAAATGCAAATCAAGATGAATGAATTCTTCGATTGGTGGATGTAAACACATTTAGAGTGTTAATAGGGTTTAGAATGGTTTGTTTAAATGAATATTGTTAGTAGTTTAGTCACAAGTGTTAATTTCATGATGTTTGTATTAAAAAGTGTGTTTCTAAACAAAAAAGGATACTTGCGAAGAAGAAATGATAGGACGGACTCTTTATTTTGTATTTTAGCCAATTAATATCAATAAGAAAAGCAAATCAAGCTTAGGGAGTCCATTGTTTGTTGGAATTGAAAGAATTCAGGGTATAGATGGTTCATGGATATTGATTTCACAATTAATATAGTTGCTAAGTATGAAACAAACGATAATTTCATAGACATTGAATGAAAAAAAATCTTTGGAACAGAAAGAGGAGTGTAATTAGCTGGAAGCGCATTGAATGTCTCATTATTTTTGAATGAAACTACTTAACAGTACTACAAAATACAAACCAAGATGAATGAATTCTTCGATTGGTGGATGTAAACACATTTAGAGTGTTAATAGGGTTTAGAATGGTTTGTTTTAATGAATATTGTTAGTAGTTTAGGCACAAGTGTGAATTTCATGATCTTTGTGTCAAAAAGTGTGTTTGTAAACAAAAAAGGATACTTGCGAAGAAGAAATGATAGGACAGACTCTTTATTTTGTATTTCAACCAATTAATATCAATAAGAAAAGCAAATCAAGATCAGGGAGTCCATTGTTTGTTGGAATTGAAAGAATTCAGGGTATAGATGGTTCATGGATATTGATTTCACAATTAATATAGTCATTAAGTATGAAACAAACGATAATTTGATGGTCATTGAATGAAAAAAAATAGTCTTTTGGAACAGAAAGAGGAGTGTAATTAGCTGGAGGCGCAATGAATGCCTCATTATTTTTGAATGAAACTACTTAACAATAGTACGAAATTCATACCAATATGAATGAATTCTTCGATTGGTGGAAGTAAACACATTTAGAGTGTTAATAGGGTTTAGAATGGTTTGTTTTAATGAATATACTTTAGTAGTTTTAGGCACAAGTGTGAATTTCATGATCTTTGTATCAAAAAGTGTGTTTGTAGACAAAAAAGGATACTTGCTAAGTAGAAATGATGGGACGGACTCTTTATTTTGTATTTGAAAAAATTAATATCAATAAGTAAAGCAAATCAAGATCAGGAACACCATTGTCTGTCGGAATTGAAAGAATTCACGGTATATATGGTTTCTGGATATTGATTTCACAATTAATATAGTCGTTAAGTATTACACAAACCATAATTTCATGGTCACTGAATGAACAATAGTCTTTGCAACAGAAAGAGAGTGTAATTAGCTGGAGGCGCATTGAATGTCTCATTAGTTTTGAATGAAACTACATAAGAATTGTACAAAATGCAAACCAAGATGAATGAATTCTTCGACTGGTGGAAGTAAACACATTTAGAGTGTTGATAGGGTTTCGAATGGTTTGTTTTAATGAATATTGTTAGTAGTTTAGGCACAAGGGTTAATTTCATGATCTTTGTATCAAAAAGTGTGTTTGTAGACAAAAAAGGATACTTGCTTAGTAGAAATGATGGGACGAACTCTTTATTTTGTATTTCAACCAATTAATATCAATAAGAAAAGCAAATCAAGATCAGCGACTCCATTGTTTGCTGGAATTGAAAGAATTCATGGTATCGATGGTTCATGGATATTGATTTCACAATTAATATATTCAATAGGTATCACACAAACAATAATTTCATGGTCATTGAATGAAAAATAGTCTTTGGAACAGAAAGAGGAGTGTAATTAGCTGGAGGCGCATTCAATGTCTCATTATTTTTCAATGAAACTACTTAACAATTGTAAAAAATGCAAACGAACATGAATGAATTCTTCGATTGGTGGAACTCAACACATTTAGAGTGTTAATAGGGTTTAGAATGGTTTGTTTTAATGAATATTTTTAGTAGTTTAGGCACAAGTGTTAATTTCATGATCTTTGTATCAAAAAGTGTGTTTGTAGACAAAAAAGGATACTTGCTAACTAGAAATGATGGGACGAACTCTTTATTTCGTATTTCAACCAATTAATATCAATAAGAAAAGTAAATCAAGATTAGCGACTCCATTGATTGTTGGAATTGAAAGAATTCAGGGTATAGATGGTTCATGGATATTGATTTCACAATTAATATAGTCGTTAAGTATGAAACAAACAATAATTTCATAGACATTGAATGAAAAATAGTCTTTGGAACCGGAAGAGGAGTGTAATTAGCTGGAAGCGCATTGAATGTCTCATTATTTTTGAATGAAACTACTTAACAGTACTACAAAATGCAAACCAAGATGAATGAATTCTTCGATTGGTGGATGTAAACACATTTAGAGTGCTAATAGGGTTTAGAATGGTTTGTTTTAATGAATATTGTTAGTAGTTTAGTCACAAGTGTTAATTTCATGATGTTTGTATTAAAAAGTGTGTTTGTAAACAAAAAAGGATACTTCCGAAGAAGAAATGATAGGACGGACTCTTTATTTTGTATTTCAGCCAATTAATATCAATAAGAAAAGCAAATCAACCTTAGCGAGTCCATTGTTTGTTGGAATTGAAAGAATTCAGGGTATAGATGGTTCATGGATATTGATTTCACAATTAATATAGTCGCTAAGTATGAAACAAATGATAATTTCATAGACATTGAATGAAAAATAATCTTTGGAACAGAAAGAGGAGTGTAATTAGCTGGAAGCGCATTGAATGTCTCATTATTTTTGAATGAAACTACTTAACAGTACAACAAAATGCAAACCAAGATGAATGGATTCTTCGATTGGTGGATGTAAACACATTTAGAGTGTTAATAGGGTTTAGAATGGTTTGTTTTAATGAATATTGTTAGTAGTTTAGGCACAAGTGTTAATTTCATGATCTTTGTATCAAAAAGTGTGTTTGTAAACAAAAAATAATACTTGCGAAGAAGAAATGATAGGACAGACTCTTTATTTTGTATTTCAACCAATTAATATCCATAAGAAAAGCAAATCAAGATCAGGGAGTCCATTGTTTGTTGGAATTGAAAGAATTCAGGGTATAGATGGTTCATGGATATTGATTTCACAATTAATATATTTCATGGTCATTGAATGAAAAATAGTCTTTGGAACAAAAAAAGGACTGTAATTTGCTGGAGGCGCATTGAATGCCTCATTATTTTTGAATGAAACTACTTCACAATAGTACGAAATGCAAACCAAGATGAATGAATTCTTCGATTGGTGGAAGTAAAGACATTTAGAATGTTAATAGGGTTTAGAATGGTTTGTTTTAATGAATATACTTAGTAGTTTAGACACAAGTGTGAATTTCATGATCTTTGTATCAAAAAGTGTGTTTGTAGACAAAAAAGGATACTTGCTAAGTAGAAATGATGGGACGGACTCTTTATTTTGTGTTTGAACCAATTAATATCAATAAGTAAAGCAAATCAAGATTAGGGACTCCATTGTTTGCCGAAATTGAAAGAATTCATGGTATATATGGTTTATGGATATTGATTTCACAGTTAATATAGTCGTTAAGTATTACACAAACCATAATTTCATGGTTATTGAATGAAAAATAGTCTTTGGAACAGAAAGAGAAGTGTAATTAGCTGGAGGCGCATTGAATGTCTCATTAGTTTTGAAAGAAACTACATAACAATAGTACGTAATGCAAACCAAGATGAATGAATTCTTTGATTGGTGGGAGTAAACACATTTAGAGTGTTAATAGGGTTTAGAATGGTTTGTTTTAATGAATATACTTAGTAGTTTAGGCACGAGTGTTAATTTCATGATCTTTGTATCAAAAAGTGTGTTTGTAGACAAGAAAGGATACTTGCTAAGTAGAAATGATGGGTCGAACTGTTTATTTTGTATTTCAACCAATTAATATCAATAAGAAAAGCAAATCATGATCAGCGACTCCATTGTTTGTTGGAATTAAAAGAATTCAGGGTATAGATGGTTCATGGATATTGATTTCACAATTAATATAGTCGTTAAGTATGAAACAATCGATAATTTCATGGTCATTGAATGAAAAATAGTCTTTGGAACAGAAAGAGGAGTGTAATTAGCTGTAGGCGCATTGAATGTCTTATTATTTTTGAATGAAACTACTTAGCAATTGTAAAAAATGCAAACCAAGATGAATGAATTCTTCGATTGGTGGAAGTAAACGCATTTAGAGTGGTAATAGAGTTTAGAATTGTTTGTTGTAATGAATATAGTTAGTAGTTTAGGCACAAGTGTTAATTTCATGATCTCTGTATCAAAAAGTGTGTTTGTAGACAAAAAAGGATACTTGCTAAGTAGAAATGATGGGACGGACTCTTTATTTTATATTTCAACCAATTAATATCAATAAGAAAAGCAAATCAAGATCAGGGACTCCATTGTTTGTTGGATTTGAAAGAATTCAGGGTATAGATGGTTCATGGATATTGATTTCACAATTAATATAGTCGTTAAGTATGAAACAAACGATAATTTCATAGACAGTGAATGAAAAATAGTCTTTGGAACAGAAATAGGAGTGTAATTAGCTGGAGGCGCATTGAATGTCTCATTATTTTTGAATGAAACTACTTTACAATTGTACTAAATGCAAACCAATATGAATGAATGCTTCGATTGGTGGAAGTAAACGCATTTAGAGTGGTAATAGAGTTTAGAATGATTTGTTGTAATGAATATAGTTAGTAGTTTAGGCACAACTGTTAATTTCATGATCTTTGTATCAAAAAGTGTGTTTGTAGACAAAAAAGGATACTTGCTAACTAGAAATCATGGGACGGACTCTTTATTTTGTATTTCAACCAATTAATATCAATAAGAAAAGCAAATCAAGATCAGGGACTCCATTGTTTGTTGGAATTGAAAGAATTCAGGGTATAGATGGTTCATGGATATTGATTTCACAATTAATATAGTCGTTAAGTATGAAACAATCGATAATTTCATAGACAGTGAATGAAAAATAGTCTTTGGAACAGAAAGAGGAGTGTAATTAGCTGGAGGCGCATTGAATGTCTCATTATTTTTGAATGAAACTACTTAACAATTGTACTAAATGCAAACCAAGATGAATGAATTCTTTGATTGGTGGATGTAAACACATTTAGATTGTTAATAGGGTTTAGAATGGTTTGGTTTAATGAATATTTGTTAGTAGTTTAGGCACAAGTGTTAATTTCATTATCTTTGTATCAAAAAGTGTGTTTGTAAACAAAAAAGGATACTTGCGAAGAAGAAATGATGGGACAGAGTCTTTATTTTGTCTTTCAACCAATTAATATCAATAAGAAAAGAAATCAAGATCAGGGATTCTATAGTTTGTTGGAATTGAAAGAATTCAGGGTATAGATGTTTCATGGATATTGATTTCACAATTAATATAGTCATTAAGTATGAAACAAAACAATAATTTCATGGTCATTGAATGAAAAATAGTCTTTGGAACAAAAAGAGGACTGTAATTTGCTTATTTTTGAATGAAACTACTTCACAATAGTACGAAATGCAAACCAAGATGAATGAATTCTTCGATTGGTGGAAGTAAAGACATTTAGAGTGTTAATAGGGTTTAGAATGGTTTGTTTTAATGAATATACTTAGTAGTTTAGACACAAGTGTGAATTTCATGATCTTTGTATCAAAAAGTGTGTTTGTAGACAAAAAAGGATACTTGCTAAGTAGAAATGATAGGACGGACTCTTTATTTTGTATTTCAACCAATTAATATCAATAAGAAAAGCAAATCAAGATCAGGGACTCCATTGTTTGTTGGAATTGAAAGAATTCAGGGTATAGATGGTTCATGGATATTGATTTAACAATTAAATATACTCGTTAAGTATGAAAACAAACGATAATTTCATAGACAGTGAATGAAAAATAGTCTTTGGAACAGAAAGAGGAGTGTAATTAGCTGGAGGCGCATTGAATGTCTCATTATTTTTTAATGAAACTACTTAACAATTGTACTAAATGCAAACCAAGATGAATGAATTCTTTGATTGGTGGATGTAAACACATTTAGAGTGTTAATAGGGTTTAGAATGGTTTGGTTTAATGAATATTTGTTAGTAGTTTAGGCACAAGTGTTAATTTCATGATCTTTGTATCAAAAAGTGTGTTTGTAAACAAAAAAGGATACTTGCGAAGAAGAAATGATGGGACAGAGTCTTTATTTTGTCTTTCAACCAATTAATATCAATAAGAAAAGAAATCAAGATCAGGGATTCTATTGTTTGTTGGAATTGAAAGAATTCAGGGTATAGATGGTTCATGGATATTGATTTCACAATTAATATAGTCATTAAGTATGAAACAAAACAATAATTTCATGGTCATTGAATGAAAAATAGTCTTTGGAACAAAAAGAGGACTATAATTTGCTGGAGGCACATTGAATGCCTCATTATTTTTGAATGAAACTACTTCACAAGAGTACGAAATGCAAACCAAGATGAATGAATTCTTCGATTGGTGGAAGTAAAGACATTTAGAGTGTTAATAGGGTTTAGAATGGTTTGTTTTAATGAATATACTTAGTAGTTTAGACGCAAGTGTGAATTTCATGATCTTTGTATCAAAAAGTGTGTTTGTAGACAAAAAAGGATACTTGCTAAGTAGAAATGATGGGACGAACTCTTTATTTTGTATTTCAACCAACTAATATCAATAAGAAAAGCAAATCATGATCAGCGACTCCATTGTTTGTTAGAATTGAAAGAATTCATGGTATAGATGGTTCATGGATATTGATTTCACAATTAATATATTCAATAAGTATCACACAAAGGATAATTTCATGGTCATTGAATGAAAAATAGTCTTTGCAACAGAAAGAGGAGTGTAATTAGCTGGAGGCACATTGAATGTCTCATTATTTTTGAATGAAACTACTTAACAATTGTAAAAAATGCAAACCAAGATGAATGAATTCTTCGATTGGTGGAAGTAAACGCATTTAGAGTGTTAATAGAGTTTAGAATTGTTTGTTGTAATGAATATAGTTAGTAATTTAGGCACAAGTGTTAATTTCATGATCTTTGTATCAAAAAGTGTGTTTGTAAACAAAAAAGGATACTTGCGAAGAAGAAATGATGGGAAGGACTCTTTATATTGTATTTCAACCAATTAATATCATTAACAAAAGCAAATCAAGATCAGGGACTCCATTGTTTGTTGGAAGTGAAAGAATTCATGGTATAAATGGTTCATGGATATTGATTTCACAATTAATAAAGTCGTTAATTGTGACACAAACGATAATTTCATGGTCATTGAATGAAAAATAGTCTTTGGAACAGAAAGAGGAGTGTAATTAGCTAGAGGCGCATTGAATGTCTCATTATTTTTGAATGAAACTACTTAACAATAGTACGTAGTGCAAACCAAGATGAATGAATTCTTCGATTGGTAGAAGTAAAGACATTTAGAGTGTTAATAGGGTTTAGAATGGTTTGTTTTAATGAATATTGTTAGTAGTTTCGGCACAAGTGTTAATTTCATGGTCTTTCTATCAAAAAGTGTGTTTGTAGACAAGAAAGGCTACTTGCTAAGTAGAAATGATGGGTCGAACTCTTTATTTTGTATTTCAACCAATTAATATCAATAAGAAAAGCAAATCAAGATCAGGGATTCTATTGTTTGTTGGAATTGAAAGAATTTAGGGTATAGATGGTTCATGGATATTGATTTCACAATTAATATAGTCATTAAGTATGAAACAAAACGATAATTTCATGGTCATTGAATGAAAAATAGTCTTTGGAACAGAAAGAGGACTGTAATTTGTTCGAGGTGCATTGAATGCCTCATTATTTTTGAATGAAACTACTTCACAATAGTACGAAATGCAAACCAAGATGAATGAGTTCTTCGATTGGTGGAAGTAAAGACATTTAGAGTGTTAATAGGGTTTAGAATGGTTTGTTTTAATGAATATTCTTAGTAGTTTAGACACAAGTGTGAATTTCATGATCTTTGTATCAAAAAGTGTGTTTGTAGACAAAAAAGGATACTTGCTAAGTAGAAATGATGGGACGGACTCTTTATTTTGTGTTTGAAGCAATTAATATCAATAAGTAAAGCAAATCAAGATTAAGGACTCCATTGTTTGTCGAAATTGAAAGAATTCATGGTATATATCGTTTATGGATATTGATTTCACAATTAATATAGTCGTTAATTATTACACAAACCATAATTTCATGGTTATTGAATGAAAAATAGTCTTTGAAACAAAAAGAGAAGTGTAATTAGCTGGAGGCGCATTGAATGTCTCATTAGTTTTGAATGAAACTACATAATAATAGTACGTAATGCAAACCAAGATGAATGAATTCTTCGATTGGTGGGAGTAAACACATTTAGAGTGTTAATAGGGTTTAGAATGCTTTGTTTTAATGAATATTGTTAGTAGTTTAGGCACGAGTGTTAATTTCATGATCTTTGTATCAAAAAGTGTGTTTGTAGACAAGAAAGGATACTTGCTAAGTAGAAATGATGGGTCGAACTGTTTATTTTGTATTTCAACCAATTAATATCAATAAGAAAACAAATCATGATCAGCGACTCCATTGTTTGTTAGAATTGAAAGAATTCATGGTATAGATGGTTCATGGATATTGATTTCACAATTAATATATTCAATAAGTATCACACAAAGGATAATTTCATGGTCATTGAATGAAAAATAGTCTTTGCAACAGAAAGAGGAGTGTAATTAGCTGGAACCGCATTGAATGTCTCATTATTTTTGAATGAAACAACTTAACAATTGTACTAAATGCAAACCAAGATGAATGAATTCTTCGATTGGTGGAAGTAAACACATTTAGAGTGTTAATAGAGTTTAGAATTGTTTGTTGTAAAGAATATAGTTAGTAGTTTAGGCACAAGTGTTAATTTCATGATCTTTGTATCAAAAAGTGTGTTGGTAAACAAAAAAGGATACTTGCGAAGAAGAAGTGATGGGACGGACTCTTTATATTTGTTTTTCATCCAATTAATATCAATAAGAAAAGCAAATCAAGATCAGCGACTCCATTGTTTGTTGGAATTGAAAGAATTCAGGGTATAGATGGTTCATGGATATTGATTTCACAATTAATATAGTCATTAAGTATGAAACAAAAGATAATTTCATGGTCATTGAATGAAAAATAGTCTTTGGAACAGAAAGAGGAGTGTAATTAGCTGGAGGCGCATTGAATGTCTCATTATTTTTGAATGAAATTACTTAACAATAGTACGAAATGCAAACCAAGATGAATGAATTCCTCGACTGGTGGACGTAAACACATTTAGAGTGTTAATAGGGTTTAGAATGGTTTGTTTTAATGAATATACTTAGTAGTTTAGGCACAAGTGTGAATTTCATGATCTTTGTATCAAAAAGTTTGTTTGTACACAAAAAAGGATACTTGCTAAGTAGAAATGATGGGACAGATTCTTTATTTTGTATTTGAACCAATTAATATCAATAAGTAAAGCAAATGAAGATCATGGACTCCATTGTTTGTCGGAATTGAAAGAATTCATGGTATATATGGTTTATGGATATTGATTTCACAATTAATATAGTTGATAAGTATTTCACAAACCATAATTTCATGGTCATTGAATGAAAAATAGTCTTTGGAACAGAAAGAGAAGTGTAATTAGCTGGAGGTGCATTGACTGTCTCATTAGTTTTGAATCAAACTACATAACAATTGTACAAAATGCAAACCAAGATGAATGAATTCTTCGATTGGTGGAAGTAAACACATTTAGAGTGTTAATAGGGTTTAGAATGGTTTGTTTTAATGAATATTGTTAGTAGTTTAGGGACAAGTGTTAATTTCATGATCTTTGTATCAAAAAGTATGTTTGTAGACAAAAAAGGATACTTACTAAGTAGAAATGATGGGACGAACTCTTTATTTTGTATTTCAACCAATTAATATCAATAAGAAAAGCAAATCATGATCAGCGACTCCATTGTTTGTTAGAATTGAAAGAATTCATGGTATAGATGGTTCATGGATATTGATTTCACAATTAATATATTCAATAGGTATCACACAAAGGATAATTTCATGGTCATTGAATGAAAAATAGTCTTTGGAACAGAAAGAGGAGTGTAATTAGCTGGAGGCGCATTGAATGTCTCATTATTTTTGAATGAAACTACTTAGCAATTGTAAAAAATGCAAACCAAGATGAATGAATTCTTCGATTGGTGGAAGTAAACGCATTTAAATTGTTAATAGAGTTTAGAATTGTTTGTTGTAATGAATATAGTTAGTAGTTTAGGCACAAGTGTTAATTTCATGATCTTTGTATCAAAAAGTGTGTTTGTAAACAAAAAAGGATACTTGCGTAGAAGAAATGATGGGAAGGACTCTTTATATTGTATTTCAACCAATTAATATCATTAACAAAAGCAAATCAAGATCAGGGACTCTATTGTTTGTTGGAATTGAAAGAATTCATGGTATAAATGGTTCATGGATATTGATTTCACAATTAATATAGCCGTTAATTGTGACACAAACGATAATTTCATCGTCATTGAATGAAAAATAGTCTTTGGAACAGAAAGAGGAGTGTAATTAGCTGGAGGCGCATTGAATGTCTCATTATTTTTGAATGAAACTACTTAACAATAGTACGTAGTGCAAACCAAGATGAATGAATTCTTCGATTGGTAGAAGTAAACACTTTTAGAGTGTTAATAGGGTTTAGAAATGGTTTGTTTTAATGAATATACTTAGTAGTTTAGGCACAAGTGTTAATTTCATGGTTTTTCTATCAAAAAGTGTGTTTGTAGACAAGAAAGGATACTTGCTAAGGAGAAATGATGGGTCGGACTCTTTATTTAGTATTTCAACCACTTAATATCAATAAGAAAAGCAAATCAAGATCAGGGACTCCATTGTTTGTTGGAATTGAAAGAATTCAGGGTATAGATGGTTCATGAATATTGATTTCACAATTAATATAGTCATTAAGTATGAAAAAAAACGATAATTTCATGGTCATTGAATGAAAAATAGTCTTTGGAACAGAAAGAGGACTGTAATTTGTTGGTGGCGCATTGAATGCCTCATTATTTTTGAATGAAACTACTTCACAATAGTACGAAATGCAAACCAAGATGAATGAATTCTTCGATTGGTGGAAGTAAAGACATTTAGAGTGTTAATAGGGTTTAGAATGGTTTGTTTTAATGAATATACTTAGTAGTTTAGACACAAGTGTGAATTTCATGATCTTTGTATCAAAAAGTGTGTTTGTAGACAAAAAAGGATACTTGCTAAGTAGAAATGATGGGACAGACTCTTTATTTTGTGTTTGAACCAATTAATATCAATAAGTAAAGCAAATCAAGATTAGGGACTCCATTGTTTGTCGAAATTCAAAGAATTCATGGTATATATGGTTTATGGATATTGATTTCACAATTAATATAGTCGTTAAGTATTACACAAACCATAATTTCATGGTTATTGAATGAAAAATAGTCTTTGGAACAGAAAGAGAAGTGTAATTAGCTGGAGGCGCATTGAATGTCTCATTAGTTTTTAATGAATATTGTTAGTAGTTTAGGCACGAGTGTTAATTTCATGATCTTTATATCAAAAAGTGTGTTTGTAGACAAGAAAGGATACTTGCTAAGTAGAAATGATGGGTCGAACTGTTTATTTTGTATTTCAACCAATTAATATCAATAAGAAAAGCAAATCAAGATCAGGGACTCCATTGTTTGTTGGAATTAAAAGAATTCAGGGTATAGATGGTTCATGGATATTGATTTCACAATTAATATAGTCGTTAAGTATGAAACAATCGATAATTTCATGGTCATTGAATGAAAAATAGTCTTTGGAACAGAAAGAGGAGTGTAATTAGCTGGACACGCATTGAATGTCTCATTATTTGTGAATGAAACAACTTAACAATTGTACTAAATGCAAACCAAGATGAATGAATTCTTCGATTGGTGGAAGTAAACACATTTAGAGTGTTAATAGAGTTTAGAATTGTTTGTTGTAATGAATATAGTTAGTAGTTTAGGCACAAGTGTTAATTTCATGATCTTTGTATCAAAAAGTGTGTTTGTAAACAAAAAAGGATACTTGCGAAGAAGAAATGATGGGACGGACTCTTTATTTTGTATTTCAACCAATTAATATCAATAAGAAAAGCAAATCAAGATCAGCGACTCCATTGTTTGTTGGAATTGAAAGAATTCAGGGTATAGATGGTTCATGGATATTGATTTCACAATTAATATAGTCGTTAAGTATGAAACAAAAGATAATTTCATGGTCATTGAATGAAAAATATTCTTTGGAACAGAAAGAGGAGTGTAATTAGCTGGTGGCGCATTGAATGTCTTATTATTTTTGAATGAAATTACTTAACAATAGTACGAAATGCAAACCAAGATGAATGAATTTTTCGATTGGTGGAAGTAAACACATTTAGAGTGTTAATAGAGTTTAGAATTGTTTGTTGTAAAGAATATAGTTAGTAGTTTAGGCACAAGTGTTAATTTCATGATCTTTGTATCAAAAAGTGTGTTGGTAAACAAAAAAGGATACTTGCGAAGAAGAAGTGATGGGACGGACTCTTTATTTTGTTTTTCATCCAATTAATATCAATAAGAAAAGCAAATCAAGATCAGCGACTCCATTGTTTGTTGGAATTGAAAGAATTCAGGGTATAGATGGTTCATGGATATTGATTTCACAATTAATATAGTCATTAAGTATGAAACAAAAGATAATTTCATGGTCATTGAATGAAAAATAGTCTTTGGAACAGAAAGAGGAGTGTAATTAGCTGGAGGCGCATTGAATGTCTCATTATTTTTGAATGAAATTACTTAACAATAGTACGAAATGCAAACCAAGATGAATGAATTCCTCGACTGGTGGACGTAAACACATTTAGAGTGTTAATAGGGTTTAGAATGGTTTGTTTTAATGAATATACTTAGTAGTTTAGGCACAAGTGTGAATTTCATGATCTTTGTATCAAAAAGTTTGTTTGTACACAAAAAAGGATACTTGCTAAGTAGAAATGATGGGACAGATTCTTTATTTTGTATTTGAACCAATTAATATCAATAAGTAAAGCAAATGAAGATCATGGACTCCATTGTTTGTCGGAATTGAAAGAATTCATGGTATATATGGTTTATGGATATTGATTTCACAATTAATATAGTTGATAAGTATTTCACAAACCATAATTTCATGGTCATTGAATGAAAAATAGTCTTTGGAACAGAAAGAGAAGTGTAATTAGCTGGAGGTGCATTGACTGTCTCATTAGTTTTGAATCAAACTACATAACAATTGTACAAAATGCAAACCAAGATGAATGAATTCTTCGATTGGTGGAAGTAAACACATTTAGAGTGTTAATAGGGTTTAGAATGGTTTGTTTTAATGAATATTGTTAGTAGTTTAGGGACAAGTGTTAATTTCATGATCTTTGTATCAAAAAGTATGTTTGTAGACAAAAAAGGATACTTACTAAGTAGAAATGATGGGACGAACTCTTTATTTTGTATTTCAACCAATTAATATCAATAAGAAAAGCAAATCATGATCAGCGACTCCATTGTTTGTTAGAATTGAAAGAATTCATGGTATAGATGGTTCATGGATATTGATTTCACAATTAATATATTCAATAGGTATCACACAAAGGATAATTTCATGGTCATTGAATGAAAAATAGTCTTTGGAACAGAAAGAGGAGTGTAATTAGCTGGAGGCGCATTGAATGTCTCATTATTTTTGAATGAAACTACTTAGCAATTGTAAAAAAAATGCAAACCAAGATGAATGAATTCTTCGATTTGGTGGAAGTAAAACGCATTTAAATTGTTAATAGAGTTTAGAATTGTTTGTTGTAATGAATATAGTTAGTAGTTTAGGCACAAGTGTTAATTTCATGATCTTTGTATCAAAAAGTGTGTTTGTAAACAAAAAAGGATACTTGCGTAGAAGAAATGATGGGAAGGACTCTTTATATTGTATTTCAACCAATTAATATCATTAACAAAAGCAAATCAAGATCAGGGACTCTATTGTTTGTTGGAATTGAAAGAATTCATGGTATAAATGGTTCATGGATATTGATTTCACAATTAATATAGCCGTTAATTGTGACACAAACGATAATTTCATCGTCATTGAATGAAAAATAGTCTTTGGAACAGAAAGAGGAGTGTAATTAGCTGGAGGCGCATTGAATGTCTCATTATTTTTGAATGAAACTACTTAACAATAGTACGTAGTGCAAACCAAGATGAATGAATTCTTCGATTGGTAGAAGTAAACACTTTTAGAGTGTTAATAGGGTTTAGAATGGTTTGTTTTAATGAATATACTTAGTAGTTTAGGCACAAGTGTTAATTTCATGGTTTTTCTATCAAAAAGTGTGTTTGTAGACAAGAAAGGATACTTGCTAAGGAGAAATGATGGGTCGGACTCTTTATTTAGTATTTCAACCACTTAATATCAATAAGAAAAGCAAATCAAGATCAGGGACTCCATTGTTTGTTGGAATTGAAAGAATTCAGGGTATAGATGGTTCATGAATATTGATTTCACAATTAATATAGTCATTAAGTATGAAAAAAAACGATAATTTCATGGTCATTGAATGAAAAATAGTCTTTGGAACAGAAAGAGGACTGTAATTTGTTGGTGGCGCATTGAATGCCTCATTATTTTTGAATGAAACTACTTCACAATAGTACGAAATGCAAACCAAGATGAATGAATTCTTCGATTGGTGGAAGTAAAGACATTTAGAGTGTTAATAGGGTTTAGAATGGTTTGTTTTAATGAATATACTTAGTAGTTTAGACACAAGTGTGAATTTCATGATCTTTGTATCAAAAAGTGTGTTTGTAGACAAAAAAGGATACTTGCTAAGTAGAAATGATAGGACGGACTCTTTATTTTGTATTTCAACCAATTAATATCAATAAGAAAAGCAAATCAAGATCAGGGACTCCATTGTTTGTTGGAATTGAAAGAATTCAGGGTATAGATGGTTCATGGATATTGATTTAACAATTAATATACTCGTTAAGTATGAAACAAACGATAATTTCATAGACAGTGAATGAAAAATAGTCTTTGGGACAGAAAGAGGAGTGTAATTAGCTGGAGGCGCATTGAATGTCTCATTATTTTTTAATGAAACTACTTAACAATTGTACTAAATGCAAACCAAGATGAATGAATTCTTTGATTGGTGGATGTAAACACATTTAGAGTGTTAATAGGGTTTAGAATGGTTTGGTTTAATGAATATTTGTTAGTAGTTTAGGCACAAGTGTTAATTTCATGATCTTTGTATCAAAAAGTGTGTTTGTAAACAAAAAAGGATACTTGCGAAGAAGAAATGATGGGACAGAGTCTTTATTTTGTCTTTCAACCAATTAATATCAATAAGAAAAGAAATCAAGATCAGGGATTCTATTGTTTGTTGGAATTGAAAGAATTCAGGGTATAGATGGTTCATGGATATTGATTTCACAATTAATATAGTCATTAAGTATGAAACAAAACAATAATTTCATGGTCATTGAATGAAAAATAGTCTTTGGAACAAAAAGAGGACTATAATTTGCTGGAGGGCACATTGAATGCCTCATTATTTTTGAATGAAACTACTTCACAAGAGTACGAAATGCAAACCAAGATGAATGAATTCTTCGATTGGTGGAAGTAAAGACATTTAGAGTGTTAATAGGGTTTAGAATGGTTTGTTTTAATGAATATACTTAGTAGTTTAGACGCAAGTGTGAATTTCATGATCTTTGTATCAAAAAGTGTGTTTGTAGACAAAAAAGGATACTTGCTAAGTAGAAATGATGGGACGAACTCTTTATTTTGTATTTCAACCAACTAATATCAATAAGAAAAGCAAATCATGATCAGCGACTCCATTGTTTGTTAGAATTGAAAGAATTCATGGTATAGATGGTTCATGGATATTGATTTCACAATTAATATATTCAATAAGTATCACACAAAGGATAATTTCATGGTCATTGAATGAAAAATAGTCTTTGCAACAGAAAGAGGAGTGTAATTAGCTGGAGGCACATTGAATGTCTCATTATTTTTGAATGAAACTACTTAACAATTGTAAAAAATGCAAACCAAGATGAATGAATTCTTCGATTGGTGGAAGTAAACGCATTTAGAGTGTTAATAGAGTTTAGAATTGTTTGTTGTAATGAATATAGTTAGTAATTTAGGCACAAGTGTTAATTTCATGATCTTTGTATCAAAAAGTGTGTTTGTAAACAAAAAAGGATACTTGCGAAGAAGAAATGATGGGAAGGACTCTTTATATTGTATTTCAACCAATTAATATCATTAACAAAAGCAAATCAAGATCAGGGACTCCATTGTTTGTTGGAATTGAAAGAATTCATGGTATAAATGGTCATGGATATTGATTTCACAATTAATAAAGTCGTTAATTGTGACACAAACGATAATTTCATGGTCATTGAATGAAAAAATAGTCTTTGGAACAGAAAGAGGAGTGTAATTAGCTAGAGGCGCATTGAATGTCTCATTATTTTTTGAATGAAACTACTTAACAATAGTACGTAGTGCAAACCAAGATGAATGAATTCTTCGATTGGTAGAAGTAAAGACATTTAGAGTGTTAATAGGGTTTAGAATGGTTTGTTTTAATGAATATTGTTAGTAGTTTCGGCACAAGTGTTAATTTCATGGTCTTTCTATCAAAAAGTGTGTTTGTAGACAAGAAAGGCTACTTGCTAAGTAGAAATGATGGGTCGAACTCTTTATTTTGTATTTCAACCAATTAATATCAATAAGAAAAGCAAATCAAGATCAGGGATTCTATTGTTTGTTGGAATTGAAAGAATTTAGGGTATAGATGGTTCATGGATATTGATTTCACAATTAATATAGTCATTAAGTATGAAACAAAATGATAATTTCATGGTCATTGAATGAAAAATAGTCTTTGGAACAGAAAGAGGACTGTAATTTGTTCGAGGTGCATTGAATGCCTCATTATTTTTGAATGAAACTACTTCACAATAGTACGAAATGCAAACCAAGATGAATGAGTTCTTCGATTGGTGGAAGTAAAGACATTTAGAGTGTTAATAGGGTTTAGAATGGTTTGTTTTAATGAATATTCTTAGTAGTTTAGACACAAGTGTGAATTTCATGATCTTTGTATCAAAAAGTGTGTTTGTAGACAAAAAAGGATACTTGCTAAGTAGAAATGATGGGACGGACTCTTTATTTTGTGTTTGAAGCAATTAATATCAATAAGTAAAGCAAATCAAGATTAAGGACTCCATTGTTTGTCGAAATTGAAAGAATTCATGGTATATATCGTTTATGGATATTGATTTCACAATTAATATAGTCGTTAATTATTACACAAACCATAATTTCATGGTTATTGAATGAAAAATAGTCTTTGAAACAAAAAGAGAAGTGTAATTAGCTGGAGGCGCATTGAATGTCTCATTAGTTTTGAATGAAACTACATAAATAATAGTACGTAATGCAAACCAAGATGAATGAATTCTTCGATTGGTGGGAGTAAACACATTTTTAGAGTGTTAATAGGGTTTAGAATGCTTTGTTTTAATGAATATTGTTAGTAGTTTAGGCACGAGTGTTAATTTCATGATCTTTGTATCAAAAAGTGTGTTTGTAGACAAGAAAGGATACTTGCTAAGTAGAAATGATGGGTCGAACTGTTTATTTTGTATTTCAACCAATTAATATCAATAAGAAAACAAATCATGATCAGCGACTCCATTGTTTGTTAGAATTGAAAGAATTCATGGTATAGATGGTTCATGGATATTGATTTCACAATTAATATATTCAATAAGTATCACACAAAGGATAATTTCATGGTCATTGAATGAAAAATAGTCTTTGCAACAGAAAGAGGAGTGTAATTAGCTGGAACCGCATTGAATGTCTCATTATTTTTGAATGAAACAACTTAACAATTGTACTAAATGCAAACCAAGATGAATGAATTCTTCGATTGGTGGAAGTAAACACATTTAGAGTGTTAATAGAGTTTAGAATTGTTTGTTGTAAAGAATATAGTTAGTAGTTTAGGCACAAGTGTTAATTTCATGATCTTTGTATCAAAAAGTGTGTTGGTAAACAAAAAAGGATACTTGCGAAGAAGAAGTGATGGGACGGACTCTTTATTTTGTTTTTCATCCAATTAATATCAATAAGAAAAGCAAATCAAGATCAGCGACTCCATTGTTTGTTGGAATTGAAAGAATTCAGGGTATAGATGGTTCATGAATATTGATTTCACAATTAATATAGTCATTAAGTATGAAACAAAAGATAATTTCATGGTCATTGAATGAAAAATAGTCTTTGGAACAGAAAGAGGAGTGTAATTAGCTGGAGGCGCATTGAATGTCTCATTATTTTTGAATGAAATTACTTAACAATAGTACGAAATGCAAACCAAGATGAATGAATTCCTCGACTGGTGGACGTAAACACATTTAGAGTGTTAATAGGGTTTAGAATGGTTTGTTTTAATGAATATACTTAGTAGTTTAGGCACAAGTGTGAATTTCATGATCTTTGTATCAAAAAGTTTGTTTGTACACAAAAAAGGATACTTGCTAAGTAGAAATGATGGGACGGATTCTTTATTTTGTATTTGAACCAATTAATATCAATAAGTAAAGCAAATGAAGATCATGGACTCCATTGTTTGTCGGAATTGAAAGAATTCATGGTATATATGGTTTATGGATATTGATTTCACAATTAATATAGTTGATAAGTATTTCACAAACCATAATTTCATGGTCATTGAATGAAAAATAGTCTTTGGAACAGAAAGAGAAGTGTAAATTAGCTGGAGGTGCATTGACTGTCTCATTAGTTTTGAATCAAACTACATAACAATTGTACAAAATGCAAACCAAGATGAATGAATTCTTCGATTGGTGGAAGTAAACACATTTAGAGTGTTAATAGGGTTTAGAATGGTTTGTTTTAATGAATATTGTTAGTAGTTTAGGGACAAGTGTTAATTTCATGATCTTTGTATCAAAAAGTATGTTTGTAGACAAAAAAGGATACTTACTAAGTAGAAATGATGGGACGAACTCTTTATTTTGTATTTCAACCAATTAATATCAATAAGAAAAGCAAATCATGATCAGCGACTCCATTGTTTGTTAGAATTGAAAGAATTCATGGTATAGATGGTTCATGGATATTGATTTCACAATTAATATATTCAATAGGTATCACACAAAGGATAATTTCATGGTCATTGAATGAAAAATAGTCTTTGGAACAGAAAGAGGAGTGTAATTAGCTGGAGGCGCATTGAATGTCTCATTATTTTTGAATGAAACTACTTAGCAATTGTAAAAAATGCAAACCAAGATGAATGAATTCTTCGATTGGTGGAAGTAAACGCATTTAAATTGTTAATAGAGTTTAGAATTGTTTGTTGTAATGAATATAGTTAGTAGTTTAGGCACAAGTGTTAATTTCATGATCTTTGTATCAAAAAGTGTGTTTGTAAACAAAAAAGGATACTTGCGTAGAAGAAATGATGGGAAGGACTCTTTATATTGTATTTCAACCAATTAATATCATTAACAAAAGCAAATCAAGATCAGGGACTCTATTGTTTGTTGGAATTGAAAGAATTCATGGTATAAATGGTTCATGGATATTGATTTCACAATTAATATAGCCGTTAATTGTGACACAAACGATAATTTCATCGTCATTGAATGAAAAATAGTCTTTGGAACAGAAAGAGGAGTGTAATTAGCTGGAGGCGCATTGAATGTCTCATTATTTTTGAATGAAACTACTTAACAATAGTACGTAGTGCAAACCAAGATGAATGAATTCTTCGATTGGTAGAAGTAAACACTTTTAGAGTGTTAATAGGGTTTAGAATGGTTTGTTTTAATGAATATTGTTAGTAGTTTAGGCACAAGTGTTAATTTCATGGTTTTTCTATCAAAAAGTGTGTTTGTAGACAAGAAAGGATACTTGCTAAGGAGAAATGATGGGTCGGACTCTTTATTTAGTATTTCAACCACTTAATATCAATAAGAAAAGCAAATCAAGATCAGGGACTCCATTGTTTGTTGGAATTGAAAGAATTCAGGGTATAGATGGTTCATGAATATTGATTTCACAATTAATATAGTCATTAAGTATGAAAAAAAAAAACGATAATTTCATGGTCATTGAATGAAAAATATAGTCTTTGGAACAGAAAGAGGACTGTAATTTGTTGGTGGCGCATTGAATGCCTCATTATTTTTGAATGAAACTACTTCACAATAGTACGAAATGCAAACCAAGATGAATGAATTCTTCGATTGGTGGAAAAGTAAAGACATTTAGAGTGTTAATAGGGTTTAGAATGGTTTGTTTTAATGAATATACTTAGTAGTTTAGACACAAGTGTGAATTTCATGATCTTTGTATCAAAAAGTGTGTTTGTAGACAAAAAAGGATACTTGCTAAGTAGAAATGATGGGACAGACTCTTTATTTTGTGTTTGAACCAATTAATATCAATAAGTAAAGCAAATCAAGATTAGGGACTCCATTGTTTGTCGAAATTCAAAGAATTCATGGTATATATGGTTTATGGATATTGATTTCACAATTAATATAGTCGTTAAGTATTACACAAACCATAATTTCATGGTTATTGAATGAAAAATAGTCTTTGGAACAGAAAGAGAAGTGTAATTAGCTGGAGGCGCATTGAATGTCTCATTAGTTTTTAATGAATATTGTTAGTAGTTTAGGCACGAGTGTTAATTTCATGATCTTTATATCAAAAAGTGTGTTTGTAGACAAGAAAGGATACTTGCTAAGTAGAAATGATGGGTCGAACTGTTTATTTTGTATTTCAACCAATTAATATCAATAAGAAAAGCAAATCAAGATCAGGGACTCCATTGTTTTTTGTGGAATTAAAAGAATTCAGGGTATAGATGGTTCATGGATATTGATTTCACAATTAATATAGTCGTTAAGTATGAAACAATCGATAATTTCATGGTCATTGAATGAAAAATATAGTCTTTGGAACAGAAAGAGGAGTGTAATTAGCTGGACACGCATTGAATGTCTCATTATTTGTGAATGAAACAACTTAACAATTGTACTAAATGCAAACCAAGATGAATGAATTCTTCGATTGGTGGAAGTAAACACATTTAGAGTGTTAATAGAGTTTAGAATTGTTTGTTGTAATGAATATAGTTAGTAGTTTAGGCACAAGTGTTAATTTCATGATCTTTGTATCAAAAAGTGTGTTTGTAAACAAAAAAAGGATACTTGCGAAGAAGAAATGATGGGACGGACTCTTTATTTTGTATTTCAACCAATTAATATCAATAAGAAAAGCAAATCAAGATCAGCGACTCCATTGTTTGTTGGAATTGAAAGAATTCAGGGTATAGATGGTTCATGGATATTGATTTCACAATTAATATAGTCGTTAAGTATGAAACAAAAGATAATTTCATGGTCATTGAATGAAAAATATTCTTTGGAACAGAAAGAGGAGTGTAATTAGCTGGTGGCGCATTGAATGTCTTATTATTTTTGAATGAAATTACTTAACAATAGTACGAAATGCAAACCAAGATGAATGAATTTTTCGATTGGTGGAAGTAAACACATTTAGAGTGTTAATAGGGTTTAGAATGGTTTGTTTTAATGAATATACTTAGTAGTTAAGGCACAAGTGTGAATTTCATGATCTTTGTATCAAAAAGTGTGTTTGTAGACAAAAAAGGATACTTGCTAAGTAGAAATGATGGGACAGACTCTTTATTTTGTATTTGAAAAAATTAATATCAATAAGTAAAGCAAATCAAGATCAGGAACACCATTGTCTGTCGGAATTGAAAGAATTCACGGTATATATGGTTTCTGGATATTGATTTCACAATTAATATAGTCGTTAAGTATTACACAAACCATAATTTCATGGTCATTGAATGAAAAATAGTCTTTGCAACAGAAAGAGAAGTGTAATTAGCTGGAGGCGCATTGAATGTCTCATTAGTTTTGAATGAAACTACATAACAATTGTACAAAATGCAAACCAAGATGAATGATTTCTTCGATTGGTGGAAGTAAACACATTTAGAGTGTTAATAGAGTTTAGAATGGTTTGTTTTAATGAATATTGTTAGTAGTTTAGGGAGAAGTGTTAATTTCATGATCTTTGCATCAAAAAGTGTGTTTGTAGACAAAAAAGGATACTTGCGAAGTAGAAATGATGGGACGAACTCTTTATTTTGTATTTCAACCAATTAATATCAATTAGAAAAGCAAATCATGATCAGCGACTCCATTGTTTGTTAGAATTGAATGAATTCATGGTATAGATGGTTCATGGATATTGATTTCACAATTAATATATTCAATAAGTATCACACAAAGGATAATTTCATGGTCATTGAATGAAAAATAGTCTTTGCAACAGAAAGAGGAGTGTAATTAGCTGGAGGCGCATTGAATGTCTCATTATTTTTGAATGAAACTACTTAACAATTGTAAAAAATGCAAACCAAGATGGTTGAATTCTTCGATTGGTGGAAGTAAACGCATTTAGAGTGTTAATAGAGTTTAGAATTGTTTGTTGTAATGAATATAGTTAGTAATTTAGGCACAAGTGTTAATTTCATGATCTTTGTATCAAAAAGTGTGTTTGTAAACAAAAAAGGATACTTGCGAAGAAGAAATGATGGGAAGGACTCTTTATATTGTATTTCAACCAATTAATATCATTAACAAAAGCAAATCAAGATCAGGGACTGCATTGTTTGTTGGAATTGAAAGAATTCATGGTATAAATGGTTCATGGATATTGATTTCACAATTAATAAAGCCGTTAATTGTGACACAAACGATAATTTCATGGTCATTGAATGAAAAATAGTCTTTGGAACAGAAAGAGGAGTGTAATTAGCTGGACGCGCATTGAATGTCTCATTATTTCTGAATGAAACTACTTAAGAATAGTACGTAGTGCAAACCAAGATGAATGAATTCTTCGATTGGTAGAAGTAAAGACATTTAGAGTGTTAATAGGGTTTAGAATGGTTTCTTTTAATGAATATTGTTAGTAGTTTAGGCACAAGTGTTAATTTCATGGTCTTTCTATCAAAAAGTGTGTTTGTAGACAAGAAAGGATACTTGCTAAGTAGAAATGATGGGTCAAACTCTTTATTTTGTATTTCAACCAATTAATATCAATAAGAAAAGCAAATCAAGATCAGGGATTCTATTGTTTGTTGGAATTGAAAGAATTCAGGGTATAGATGGTTCATGGATATTGATTTCACAATTAATATAGTCATTAAGTATGAAACAAAACGATAATTTCATGGTTATTGAATGAAAAATAGTCTTTGGAACAGAAAGAGGACTGTAATTTTGTTGGAGGCGCATTGAATGCCTCATTATTTTTGAATGAAACTACTTCACAATAGTACGAAATGCAAACCAAGATGAATGAATTCTTCGATTGGTGGAAGTAAAGACATTTAGAGTGTTAATAGGGTTTAGAATGGTTTGTTTAAATGAATATACTTAGTAGTTTAGACACAAGTGTGAATTTCATGATCTTTGTATGAAAAAGTGTGTTTGTAGACAAAAAAGGATACTTGCTAAGTAGAAATGATGGGACGGACTCTTTATTTTGTGTTTGAACCAATTAATATCAATAAGTAAAGCAAATCAAGATTAAGGACTCCATTGTTTGTCGAAATTGAAAGAATTCGCGGTATAAATGGTTTATGGATATTGATTTCACAATTAATATAGTCGTTAAGTATTACACAAACCATAATTTCATGGTTATTGAATGAAAAATAGTCTTTGGAACAGAAAGAGAAGTGTAATTAGCTGGAGGCGCATTGAATGTCTCATTAGTTTTGAATGAAACTACATAACAATAGTATGTAATGCAAACCAAGATGAATGAATTCTTCGATTGGTGGGAGTAAACACATTTAGAGTGTTAATACGGTTTAGAATGGTTTGTTTTAATGAATATTGTTAGTAGTTTAGGCACGAGTGTTAATTTCATGATCTTTGTATCAAAAAGTCTGTTTGTAGACAAGAAAGGATACTTGCTAAGTAGAAATGATGTGTAGAACTGTTTATTTTGTATTTCAACCAACTAATATCAATAAGAAAAGCAAATCAAGATCAGGGACTCCATTGTTTGTTGGAATTAAAAGAATTCAGGGTATAGATGGTTCATGGATATTGATTTCACAATTAATATAGTTGTTAAGTATGAAACAATCGATAATTTCATGGTCATTGAATGAAAAATAGTCTTTGGAACAGAAAGAGGAGTGTAATTAGCTGGAGACGCATTGAATGTCTCATTATTTTTGAATGAAACAACTTAACAATTGTACTAAATGCAAAGCAAGATGAATGAATTCTTCGATTGGTGGAAGTAAACACATTTAGAGTGTTAATAGAGTTTAGAATTATTTGTTGTAATGAATATAGTTAGTAGTTTAGGCACAAGTGTTAATTTCATGATCTTTGTATCAAAAAGTGTGGTTGTAAACAAAAAAGGATACTTGCGAAGAAGAAATGATGGGACAGACTCTTTATTTTGTATTTCAACCAATTAATATCAATAAGAAAAGCAAATCAAGATCAGAGACTCCATTGTTTGTTGGAATTGAAAGAATTCAGGGTATAGATGGTTCATGGATATTGATTTCACAATTAATATAGTCATTAAGTATGAAACAAACGATAATTTCATGGTCATTGAATGAAAAATAGTCTTTGGAACAGAAAGAGGAGTGTAATTAGCTGGAGGCGCATTGAATGTCTCATTATTTTTGAATGAAATTACTTAACAATAGTACGAAATGCAAACCAAGATGAATGAATTCCTCGATTGGTGGAAGTAAACACATTTAGAGTGTTAATAGGGTTTAGAATGGTTTGTTTTAATGAATATTGTTAGTAGTTTAGGCACAAGTGTTAATTTCATGGTCTTTCTATCAAAAAGTGTGTTTGTAGACAAGAAAGGATACTTGCTAAGTAGAAATGATGAGTCGAACTCTTTATTTTGTATTTCAACCAATTAATATCAATAAGAAAAGCAAATCATGATCAGCGACTCCATTGTTTGTTGGAATTGAAAGAATTCATGGTATAAATGGTTCATGGATATTGATTTCACAATTAATAAAGCCGTTAATTGTGACACAAACGATAATTTCATGGTCATTGAATGAAAAATAGTCTTTGGAACAGAAAGAGGAGTGTAATTAGCTGGAGGCGCATTGAATGTCTCATTATTTTTGAATGAAACAACTTAACAATAGTACGTAGTGCAAACCAAGATGAATGAATTCTTCGATTGGTAGAAGTAAAGACATTTAGAGTGTTAATAGGGTTTAGAATGGTTTGTTTTAATGAATATTGTTAGTAGTTTAGGCACAAGTGTTAATTTCATGGTCTTTCTATCAAAAAGTGTGTTTGTAGACAAGAAAGGATACTTGCTAAGTAGAAATGATGGGTCGAACTCTTTATTTTGTATTTCAACCAATTAATATCAATAAGAAAAGCAAATCAAGATCAAGGATTCTATTGTTTGTTGGAATTGAAAGAATTCAGGGTATAGATGGTTCATGGATATTCATTTCACAATTAATATAGTCGTTAAGTATGAAACAATTGATAATTTCATGGTCATTGAATGAAAAATAGTCTTTGGAACAGAAAGAGGAGTGTAATTAGCTGGAGATGCTTTGAATGTCTCATTATTTTTGAATGAAACAACTTAACAATTGTACTAAATGCAAACCAAGATGAATGAATTCTTCGATTGGTGGAAGTAAACACATTTAGAGTGTTAATAGAGTTTAGAATTGTTTGTTGTAATGAATAAAGTTAGTAGTTTAGGCACAAGTGTTAATTTCATGATCTTTGTATCAAAAAGTGTGTTTGTAAACAAAAAAGGATACTTGCGAAGAAGAAATGATGGGACGGACTCTTTATTTTGTATTTCAACCAATTAATATCAATAAGAAAAGCAAATCAAGATCATCGACTCCATTGTTTGTTGGAATTGAAAGAATTCAGGGTATAGATGGTTCATGGATATTGATTTCACAATTAATATAGTCATTAAGTATGAAACAAAAGATAATTTCATGGTCATTGAATGAAAAATAGTCTTTGGAACAGAAAGAGGAGTGTAATTAGCTGGAGGCGCATTGAATGTCTTATTATTTTTGAATGAAATTACTTAACAATTGTACGAAATGCAAACCAAGATGAATGAATTCCTCGATTGGTGGAAGTAAACTCATTTAGAGTGTTAATAGGGTTTAGAATGGTTTGTTTTAATGAATATACTTAGTAGTTTAGGCACAAGTGTGAATTTCATTATCTTTGTATCAAAAAGTTTGTTTGTACACAAAAAAGGATACTTGCTAAGTAGAAATGATGGGACGGATTCTTTATTTTGTATTTGAACCAATTAATATCAATAAGTAAAGCAAATCAAGATCATGGACTCCATTGTTTGTCGGAATTGAAAGAATTCATGGTATATATGGTTTATGGATATTGATTTCACAATTAATATAGTTGATAAGTATTTCACAAACCATAATTTCATGGTCATTGAATGAAAAATAGTCTTTGGAACAGAAAGAGAAGTGTAATTAGCTGGAGGCGCATTGACTGTCTCAATAGTTTTGAATCAAACTACATAACAATTGTACAAAATGCAAACCAAGATGAATGAATTCTTCGATTGGTGGAAGTAAACACATTTAGAGTGTTAATAGGGTTTAGAATGGTTTGTTTTAATGAATATTGTTAGTAGTTTAGGGACAAGTCTTAATTTCATGATCTTTGTATCAAAAAGTGTGTTTGTAGACAAAAAAGGATACTTGCGAAGTAGAAATGATGGGACGAACTCTTTATTTTGTATTTCAACCAATTAATATCAATAAGAAAAGCAAATCATGATCAGCGACTCCATTGTTTGTTAGAATTGAAAGAATTCATGGTATAGATGGTTCATGGATATTGATTTCACAATTAATATATTCAATAAGTATCACACAAAGGATAATTTCATGGTCATTGAATGAAAAATAGTCTTTGGAACAGAAAGAGCAGTGTAATTAGCTGGACACGCATTGAATGTCTCATTATTTTTGAATGAAACAACTTAACAATTGTACTAAATGCAAACCAAGATGAATGAATTCTTCGATTGGTGGAAGTAAACACATTTAGAGTGTTAATAGAGTTTAGAATTGTTTGTTGTAATGAATAAAGTTAGTAGTTTAGGCACAAGTGTTAATTTCATGATCTTTGTATCAAAAAGTGTGTTTGTAAACAAAAAAGGATACTTGCGAAGAAGAAATGATGGGACGGACTCTTTATTTTGTATTTCAACCAATTAATATCAATAAGAAAAGCAAATCAATATCATCGACTCCATTGTTTGTTGGAATTGAAAGAATTCAGGGTATAGATGGTTCATGGATATTGATTTCACAATTAATATATTCAATAAGTATCACACAAAGGATAATTTCATGGTCATTGAATGAAAAATAGTCTTTGCAACAGAAAGAGGAGTGTAATTAGCTGGAGGCGCATTGAATGTCTCATTATTTTTGAATGAAACTACTTAACAATTGTAAAAAATGCAAACCAAGATGAATGAATTCTTCGATTGGTGGAAGTAAACACATTTAGATTGTTATTAGAGTTTAGATTTGTTTGTTGTAATGAATATAGTTAGTAGTTTAGGCACAAGTGTTAATTTCATGATCTTTGTATGAAAAAGTGTGTTTGTAAACAAAAAAGGATACTTGCGAAGAAGAAATGATGGGAAGGACTCTTTATATTGTATTTCAACCAATTAATGTCATTAACAAAAGCAAATCAAGATCATGGACTCCATTGTTTGTTGGAATTGAAAGAATTCATGGTATAAATGGTTCATGGATATTGATTTCACAATTAATATAGACGTTAATTGTGACACAAACGATAATTTCATGGTCATTGAATGAAAAATAGTCTTTGGAACAGAAAGAGGAGTGTAATTAGCTGGAGGCGCATTGAATGTCTCATTATTTTTGAATGAAACTACTTAACAATAGTACGTAGTGCAAACCAAGATGAATGAATTCTTCGATTATTAGAAGTAAACACATTTAGAGTGTTAATAGGGTTTAGAATGGTTTGTTTTAATGAATATTGTTTGTAGTTTAGGCACAAGTGTTAATTTCATGGTCTTTCTATCAAAAAGTGTGTTTGTAGACAAGAAAGGATACTTGCTAAGTAGAAATGATGGGTCGAACTCTTTAATTTGTATTTCAACCAATTAATATTAATAAGAAAAGCAAATCAAGATCAGGGACTCCATTGTTTGTTGGAATTGAAAGAATTCAGGGTATAGATGGTTCATGGATATTGATTTCACAATTAATATAGTCATTAAGTATGAAACAAAACGATAATTTCATGGTCATTGAATGAAAAATAGTCTTTGGAACAGAAAGAGGACTATAATTAGCTGGAGGCGCATTGAATGTCTCATTAGTTTTGAATTAAACTACATAACAATAGTACGTAATGAAAACCAAGATGAATGAATTCTTCGATTGGTGGGAGTAAACACATTTAGAGTGTTAATAGGGTTTAGAATGGTTTGTTTTAATGAATATTGTTAGTAGTTTAGGCACGAGTGTTAATTTCATGATCTTTGTATCAAAAAGTGTGTTTGTAGACAAGAAAGGATACTTGCTAAGTAGAAATGATGGGTCGAACTGTTTATTTTGTATTTCAACCAATTAATATCAATAAGAAAAGCAAATCAAGATCAGGGACTCCATTGTTTGTTGGAATTAAAAGAATTCAGGGTATAAATGGTTCATGGATATTGATTTCACAATTAATATAGTCGGTAAGTATGAAACAATCGATAATTTCATGGTCATTGAATGAAAAATAGTCTTTGGAACAGAAAGAGGAGTGTAATTAGCTGGAGGCGCATTGAATGTCTCATTATTTTTGAATGAAATTACTTAACAATAGTACGAAATGCAAACCAAGATGAATGAATTCCTCGATTGGTGGAAGTAAACACATTTAGAGTGTTAATAGGGTTTAGAATGGTTTGTTTTAATGAATATACTTAGTAGTTTAGGCACAAGTGTGAATTTCATGATCTTTGTATCAAAAAGTGTGTTTGTAGACAAAAAAGGATACTTGCTAAGTAGAAATGATGGGACGGACTCTTTATTTTGTGTTTGAACCAATTAATATCAATAAGTAAAGCAAATCAAGATTAGGGACTCCATTGCTTGTCGAAATTGACAGAATTCAAGGTATATATGGTTTATGGATATTGATTTCACAATTAATATAGTCGTTAAGTATTACACAAACCATAATTTCATGGTTATTGAATGAAAAATAGTCTTTGGAACATAAAGAGGTGTGTAATTAGCTGGAGACGCATTGAATGTCTCATTATTTTTGAATGAAACAACTTAATAATTGTACTAAATGCAAACCAAGATGAATGAATTCTTCGATTGGTGGAAGTAAACACATTTAGAGTGTTAATAGAGTTTAGAATTGTTTGTTGTAATGAATATAGTTAGTAGTTTAGGCACAAGTGTTAATTTCATGATCTTTGTATCAAAAAGTGTGTTTGTAAACAAAAAAGGATACTCGCGAAGAAGAAATGATGGGACAGACTCTTTATTTTGTATTTCAACCAATTAATATCAATAAGAAAAGCAAATCAAGATCAACGACTCCATTGTTTGTTGGAATTGAAAGAATTCAGGGTATAGATGGTTCATGGATATTGATTTCACAATTAATATAGTCATTAAGTATGAAACAAAAGATAATTTCATGGTCATTGAATGAAAAATAGTCTTTGGAACAGAAAGAGGAGTGTAATTAGCTGGAGGCGCATTGAATGTCTCATTATTTTTGAATGAAACTACTTAACAATAGTACGTAGTGCAAACCAAGATGAATGAATTCTTCGATTGGTAGAAGTAAACACATTTAGAGTTTTTATAGGGTTTAGAATGGTTTGTTTTAATGAATATTGTTAGTAGTTTAGGCACAAGTGTTAATTTCGTGGTCTTTCTATCAAAAAGTGTGTTTGTAGACAAGAAAGGATACTTGCTAAGTAGAAATGATGGGTCGAACTCTTTATTTTGTATTTCAACCAATTAATATCAATAAGAAAAGCAAATCAAGATCAGGGACTCCATTGTTTATTGGAATTGAAAGAATTCAGGGTATAGATGGTTCATGGATATTGATTTCACAATTAATATAGTCGTTAAGTATGAAACAAAGGATAATTTCGTGGTCATTGAATGAAAAATAGTCTTTGGAACAAAAAGAGGAGTGTAATTAGCTGGAGGCGCATTGAATGTCTCATTATTTTTGAATGAAAGTACTTAACAATAGTACGAAATGCAAACCAAGATGAATGAATTCTTCGATTGGTGGAAGTACACACATTTAGAGTGTTAATAGGGTTTAGAATGGTTTGTTTTAATGAATATACTTAGTAGTTTAGGCACAAGTGTGAATTTCATGATCTTTGTATCAGAAAGTGTTTTTGTAGACAAAAAAGGATACTTGCTAAGTAGAAATGATGGGACGAACTCTTTATTTTGTATTTCAACCAATTAATATCAATAAGTAAAGCAAATCAAGATCAGGGACTCCATTGTTTGTCAGAATTGAAAGAATTCATGGTATATATGGTTTATGGAAATTGATTTCACAATTAATATAGTTATTAAGTATTTCACAAACCATTATTTCATGGTCATTGAATGAAAAATAGTCTTTGCAACAGAAAGAGGAGTGTAATTGGCCGGAGGCGCATTGAATGTCTCATTATTTTTTAATGAAACTACTTAACAATTGTACTAAATGCAAACCAAGATGAATGAATTCTTTGATTGGTGGATGTGAACACATTTAGAGTGTTAATAGGGTTTAGAATGGTTTGTTTTAATGAATATTTTTAGTAGTTTAGGCACAAGTGTTAATTTCATGATCTGTGCATCAAAAAGTGTGTTGGTAAACAAAAAAGGATACTTGCTAAGAAGAAATGATGGGACAGACTCTTTATTTTGTGTTTCAACCAATTAATATCAATAAGAAAAGCAAATCAAGATCAGGGACTCCATTGTTTGTTGGAATTGAAAGAATTCAGGGTATAGATGGTTCATGGATATTGATGTCACAATTAATATAGTCGTTAACTATGAAACAAACGTTAATTCCATGGTCATTGAATGAAAAATAGTCTTTGGAACAGAAAGAGGAGTGTAATTAGCTGGAGGCGCATTGAATGTCTCATTATTTTTGAATGAAACAACTTAACAATTGTACTAAATGCAAACTAAGATGAATGAATTCTTCGATTGGTGGAAGTAAACACATTTAGAGTGTGAATAGGGTTTAGAATGGTTTGTTTTAATGAATATACTTAGTAGTTTAGGCACAAGTGTGAATTTCATGATCTTTGTATCAAAAAGTGTGTTTGTAGACAAAAAAGGATTCTTGCTAAGTAGAAATGATGGGTCGAACTCTTTATTTTGTATTTCAACCAATTAATATCAATAAGAAAAGCAAATCAAGATCAGCGACTCCATTGTTTGTTGGAATTGAAGGAATTCAGGGTATAGATGGTTCATGGATATTGATTTCACAATTAATATAGTGGTTAAGTATGAAGCAAACGATAATTTCATAGTCATTGAATGAAAAATAGTCTTTGGAACAGAAAGAGGAGTGTAATTAGCTGGAGGCGCAATGAATATCTCAGTATTTTTGAATGAAACTACTTAACAATAGTATGAAATGCAAACCAAGATGAATGAATTCTTTGATTGGTGGAAGTAAATACATTTAGAGTGTTGATAGGGTTTAGAATGGTTTGTTTTAATGAATATTGTTAGTAGTTTAGGCACAAGTGTTAATTTCTTGATCTTTGTATCAAAAAGAGTGTTTGTAGACAAGAAAGGATACTTGCTAAGTAGAAATGATGGGTCGAACTCTTTATTTTGTATTTCAACCAATTAATATCAATAAGAAAAGAAAATCAAGATCAGCGACTCCATTGTTTGTTGGAATTGAAAGAATTCAGGGTATAGATCGTTCATGGATATTGATTTCACAATTAATATAGTCGTTATGTGTGAAACAAACGATAATTTCATGGTCATTGAATGAAAAATAGTCTTTGGAACATAAAGAGGAGTGTAATTAGCTGGAGGCGCATTGAATGTCTCATTATTTTTGAATGAAACAACTTAACAATTGTACTAAATGCAAACCAAGATGAATGAATTCTTCGATTGGTGGAAGTAAACACATTTAGAGTGTTAATAGAGTTTAGAATTGTTTGTTGTAATGAATATAGTTAGTAGTTTAGGTACAAGTGTTAATTTCATGATCTTTGTATCAAAAAGTGTGTTTGTAAACGAAAAAGGATACTTGCGAAGAAGAAATGATGGGACAGACTCTTTATTTTGTATTTCAACCAATTAATATCAATAAGAAAAGCAAATCAAAATCAGCGACTCCATTGTTTGTTGGAATTGAAAGAATTCAGGGTATAGATGGTTCATGGATATTGATTTCACAGTTAATATAGTCATTAAGTATGAAACAAACGATAATTTCATTGTCATTGAATGAAAAATAGTCTTTGGAAGAGAAAGAGGAGTGTAATTAGCTGGAGGCGCATTAAATGTCTCATTATTTTTGAATGAAACTACTTAACAATAGTACAAAATGCAAACCAAGATGAATGAATTCTTCGATTGGTGGAAGTAAACACATTTAGACTGTTAATAGGGTTTAGAATGGTTTGTTTTAATGAATATACTTAGTAGTTTAGGCACAAGTGTTAATTTCATGATCTTTGTATCAAAAAGTGTGTTTGTAAACGAAAAAGGATACTTGCGAAGAAGAAATGATGGGACGGACTCTTTATTTTGTATTTCAACCAATTAATATCAATAAGAAAAGCAAATCAAGATCAGCGACTCCATTGTTTGTTGGAATTGAAAGAATTCAGGGTATAGATGGTTCATGGATATTGATTTCACAGTTAATATAGTCATTAAGTATGAAACAAACGATAATTTCACTGTCATTGAATGAAAAATAGTCTTTGGAAGAGAAAGAGGAGAGTAATTAGCTGGAGGCGCATTGAATGTCTCATTATTTCTGAATGAAACTACTTAACAATAGTACAAAATGCAAACCAAGATGAATGAATTCTTCGATTGGTGGAAGTAAACACATTTAGAGTGTTAATAGGGTTTAGAATGGTTTGTTTTAATGAATATACTTAGTAGTTTAGGCACAATTGTGAATTTCATGATCTTTGTATCAAAAAGTGTGTTTGTAGACAAAAAAGGATACTTGCTAAGTAGAAATGACGGGACGGACTCTTTATTTTGTATTTGAACCAATTAATATCAATAAGTAAAGCAAATCAAGATCAGGGACTTCATTGTTTGTCGGAATTGAAAGAATTCATGGTATATATGGTTTATGCATATTGATTTCACAATTAATATAGTTGTTAAGTATTACATAAACCATAATTTCATGGTCATTTCATGAAAAATAGTCTTTGGAACAGAAAGAGAAGTGTAATTAGCTGGAGGCGAATTGAATGTCTCATTAGTTTTGAATGAAACTACATAACAATTGTACAAAATGCAAACCAAGATGAATGAATTCTTCGATTGGTGGAAGTAAACACATTTAGAGTGTTAATAGGGTTTAGAATGGTTTGTTTTCATGAATATTGTTATTTGTTAAGGCACAAGTGTCAATTTCATGATCTTTGTATCAAAAAGTGTGTTTGTAGACAAAAAAGGATACATGTTAAGTAGAAATGATGGGACGAACTATTTATTTTGTATTTCAACCAATTAATATCAATAAGAAAAGCAAATCATGATCAGCGACTCCATTGTTTGTTGGAATTGAAAGAATTCATGGTATAGATGGTTCATGGATATTGATTTGACAATTAATATAGTTGTTAAGTATTACACAAACCATAATTTCATGGTCATTGCATGAAAAATAGTCTTTGGAACAGAAAGAGGAGTGTAATTAGCTGTAGGCGCATTGAATATCTCGTTATTTTTGAATGAAACTACTTAACAATTGTAAAAAATGCAAACCAAGATGATTGAATTCTTCGATTGGTGGAAGTAAAAGCATTTAGAGTGTTGATAGAGTTTAGAATCATTTGTTGTAATGAATATAGTTAGTAGTTTTGGTACAAGTGTTAATTTCATGATCTTTGTATCAAAAAGTGTGTTTGGAAACAAAAATGGATACTTGCTAAGAAGAAATGATGGGACAGACTCTTTATTTTGTATTTCAACCAATTAATCTCAATAAGAAAAGCAAATGAAGATTAGGGACTCCATTGTTTGTTGGAATTGAAAGAATTCAGGGTATAGATGGTTCATGGATATTGATTTCACAATTATTATAGTCGTTAAGTATGAAACAAACGATAAATCCATGGTCATTGAATGAAAAATAGTCTTTGGAACAGAAATAGGAGTGTAATTAGCTGGAAGCGCATTGAATGTCTCATTATTTTTGAATGAAACTACTTAACAATAGTACGAAATGCAAACGAAGATGAATCAATTCTTCGATTGGTGGAAGTAAACACATTTACAGTGTTAATAGTGTTTAGAATGGTTTGTTTTAATGAATATTGTTAGTTGTTTAGGCACAAGTGTTAATTTCATGATCTTTGTATCAAAAAGTGTGTTTGTAAACAAAAAAGGATACTTGCTAAGAAGAAATGATGGGACGGACTCTTTATTTTGTGTTTCAACCAATTAATATCAATAAGAAAAGCAAATCAAGATCAGCAACTCCATTGTTTGTAGGAATTGAAGGAATTCAGGGTATAGATGGTTCATGGATATTGATTTAACAATTAACATAGTCGTTAAGTATGACACAAACGTTAATTCCATGGTCATTGAATGAAAAATAGTCTTTGGAACAGAAAGAGGAGTGTAATTAGCTGGAGGTGCATTCAATGTCTCATTATTTTTGAATGAAAACAGTATGAAATGCAAACCAAGATGAATGAATTCTTCGATTGGTGGAAGTAAACACATTTACAGTGTTAATAGTGTTTAGAATGGTTTGTTTTAATGAATATTGTTTGTAGTTTAGGCACAAGTGTTAATTTCATGATCTTTGTATCAAAAAGTGTGTTTGTAAACAAAAAAGGATACTTGCAAAGAAGAAATGATGGGACAGAGTCTTTATTTTGTGTTTCAACCAATTAATATCAATAAGAAAAGCAAATCAAGATCAGGGACTCCATTGTTTGTTGGAATTGAAAGAATTTAGGGTATAGATGGTTCATGGATATTAATTTCACAATTAATATAGTCGTTAAGTATGAAACAAACGATAATTCCATGGTCATTGAATGAAAAATAGTCTTTGGAACAGAAAGAGGAGTGTAATTAGCTGGAGGCGCATTGAATGTCTCATTATTTTTGAATGAAACTACTTAACAATTGGACTAAATGCAAACCAAGATGAATGAATTCTTTGATTGGTGGATGTAAACACATTTAGTGTGTTAATAGGGTTTAGAATGGTTTGTTTTAATGAATATTGTTTGTAGTTTAGGCACAAGTGTTAATTTCATGATCTTTGTATCAAAAAGTGTGTTTGTAAACAAAAAAGGATACTTGCAAAGAAGAAATGATATGACGGAGTGTTTATTTTGTATTTCAACCAATTAATATCAATAAGAAAAGAAAATCAAGATCTGGGATTCCATTGTTTGTTGCAATTGAAAGAATTCAGGGTATTGATGGTTCATGGATATTAATTTCATAATTAATATAGTCGATAAGTATGAAACAAACGATAATTTCGTGGTCATTGAATGAAAAATAGTCTTTGGAACAGAAAGAGGAGTGTAATTAGCTGGAGGCGCATTGAATGTCTCATTATTTTTGAATGAAACTACTTAACCATTGTAAAAAATGCAAACCAAGGTGAATGAATTCTTCGATTGGTGGAAGTAAATACATTTAGAGTGTTAATAGAGTTTAGAATTGTTTGTTGTAATGAATATAGTTAGTAGTTTAGGCACAAGTGTTAATTTCATGATCTTTGTATCAAAAAGAGTGTTTGTAAACAAAAAAAGATACTTGCTAAGAAGAAATGATGGGACAGACTCTTTATTTTGTGTTTCAACCAATTAATATCAATAAGAAAAGCAAATCAAGATCAGGGACTCCATTGTTTGTTGGAATTGAAAGAATTTAGGGTGTAGATGGTTCATGAATATTGATTTCACAATTAATATAATCGTTAAGTATGAAGCAAACAATAATTTCATAGTCATTGAATGAGAAATAGTCTTTGGAACAAAAAGAGGAGTGTAATTAGCTGGAAGCGCATTGAATGACTCATTATTTTTGAATGAAACTACTTAACAATAGTACGAAATGCAAACCAAGATGAATGAATTCTTCGATTGGTGGAAGTAAACACATTTAGAGTGTTAATAGAGTTTAGTATTGTTTGTTGTAATGAATATAGTTAGTAGTTTAGGCACAAGTGTTAATTTCATGATCTTTGTATCAAAAAGTTTGTTTGTAGACAAAAAAGGATACTTGCTAAGTAGAAATGATGGGATGAACTCTTTATTGTGT